>JARYGA010044766.1:0-27853 GCA_030545235.1 Helianthus tuberosus
AGATGTTTGAATACATTAACATAGAAGAAGGTGATATACTGATGTTGATGAAAACAGACAGCGAATCGTTTGACTTGACACTTTATCGTAGCGGAGTTGAGGTTGTTTTTAGAAAGAATGAGACAACTAAAGACAGCTCAGTTGTTGAAATACCTAAACACACATACTATGAACACTTCAACTCTGTAAGTAATTTAAAGTAAGTTAAAATAGTTTGCTAGTCAATACGACTTATTTACGGATGTTATCGTATAACAGATCTTTACTGATCAAAAAAGACTCAATCAACCAATTGATTACTGGGGTAATGAGTTTACATATTTTTACAATACAATATATTGATCCTCAGATGTTAATGAATTTTAAAAATCTTGGATGCAGATGAATTATGAGAAACATGATGTGAATAAGAAAAGTGTTGAAAAAGAAAAGTTGAAGTCTGAAAGAAAGAGTTTTGTAAGTGAAGGAAATAACAACCAGACAAAAGAAGATGTAAGTCTTTGAAACATAATAACGGATAAGTTATTTGTTCATATTATTATACATTCTTAGTTGACGATTGTAGTTTAATTTGCTTTATTGTTACGGGCTGTAATAACAGGTTAAAAAGAAAGGTAAACAGATTGCATCCGATTCTACATCTGAAGAACCTAAACAACTGATATGCTGTACAACTTATGATCATTCTACTGTGTCAGCAACTGGACGACAAACACGTGATCGTTTGGTAAGTTAAGCATAAGTTAACAAAATATTGCAATAAATATTTCTTATACATTAACATATATACTATATATATATATATATTGAAAGGAAATGCATGTTTGAAATGATAAGGTTAACAAAAACGGGAAAAGAAGTCGGATGGCGTTGAAGGTAAGCAATGAAGACGAAAAACGTGTTGCACATCAAAATTATGATCAAGAAAGTGGTGCGTATCAATTCAACAGGAAAGCAAATTATCGAATGGTATGTCATTTCTGTTATTTAATGAGAACAATTGACAACACCATTCATGAGGCTATTTATACGTACAGAATTATGTTTATTCAAAAATTAACAATTGATATTTGTTGCTGCTGACAATTATATCCAACACGGCTAATATACTTCTTAACTCTAACATCAATGCAGCGATTACCTGTAGAAGTTGTAAACAGGGCAAGGCTAACAAAGAAGGTGCATCAGATGAATGTCAGAAACATGGATGGGAAAACAGTTGCGAAGATAGTTAAGCGACAAAAGGACAGAAATGGATTTAGGTATGCGATTGAAGGGTGGCCAAGTTTCATAAAGGAAAATGATATTAGCACGGGTGACAATATGCATTTAACCTATGTAGAATCAGCAAACCTCCTCATGTTGACGCATGTGGATGCAGTCAGCCAAGCTTAACAGTTAACGTTATATGCTAATGATGCAGATGTCTGCGTATATAAACTAATGCCTTTTGTCGTCATCATTTGATGGTTTTTGGTTGGACATGTTGGTACAGTTTATTGGTTTTTTTTTTTGGTTGGTTGGTTGGTAGTCTAACCTTGATGACAATTATTAGTATATTAGGGCATGGATGACATATTTTGTTTAGAATTATAATTTGCAAACGGTAGTCGAAGTTCATATTAGTTATAAATTTAGCTGTGTTTTCCTGTATACAACATTAGAAGTCTTATTGGTAATATTTCCATCATCCAAATACACCGCATATTTTAATATCATAATGACTTCTTATCCAACTATTAAGAACCTCAATAAGTGTCTCCATAAATAAGTGTCTCCATATTTAAGATAATAATGACTTTTTTATGCGATTGCGATTAGAAGCTACAACTATTCTTGTATTGTCATACATCGAATTGTCAAACATAGTAAATTAAAATCTTACATCTAATTGGTACAATTTAAAATGAATTAGTTATTTGTAAATTGATAAACGTAGAAATTAATAACACCATTAGATGAACTTAGATAATATATATGAAAGTTAGATGTTTACAAAGTGTTGAAAGAACTACCGATGACAAACAAACGTTGATTATATTTACTGGCATAAAATATTACACACCAAACATATTATAAACATAATACAACAATTAAAATAACACATTAATTTCGAATATTGATTCTCCATATACAACAAAATACCAACCACAAAAACAACCACAAACATAATACTATGTATATAACACAATGATAACAACAAACAACTAAATACAAAACCATAACTAAACATGTGGTGAAACTACAGTTTCAATATAGCTTGCACCTACAATGCCTTGTGTAAAGATGATAGGAAAATAACCATGCATCTTCTTTGCCCTTACGTTTATCTGAGCAACATCACCCCATTCGTGTACTATAATTAATTTGTTATTACCATCAATGTAGTGCACAGATGACCCTATCATCAACGGCATAAACACACGGGGTACAAAAGACACCACTTTCGACCAAGTATTATTTTGTAGACGCCACAATTGAACATCTACACTACACATTCCAATACTAACCAACATATGAAGTTCATCTCGTATAGTCACCAACTGACCTATAGATTCCACACTCAATGTATCTGGGTAACCTACATTTTCTATTACCTTCGACTCAATATCCAAACGAAGAATCGCTGTGTTACCCATACACCAGAATTTGGTCAGTACAAAATACAAACTTTTCCTACAAAACGTCCCAACGGACCAACTATAAACAGCAATATCATATGGACTATCAATTAAGAACCTTGGAGTTGACCATGAACCTTCACTAAACGAATAAATATTAACAGTCAACCTGAAATGAGTGCGTTTAATGTGCACAATTTTGTAATCACCAGCAGAGTCAACACAAAACCCAAGACTATCATCATCCATATTGTAAAATCCCTGATAATTAGAATTTCTCAGCATCTTGAACACACGAGTTAGTGGATTCCAAACAACCAAATCACCAGTATTACATAAGCAAACACATACCATGCCATCCAAACTTGCTAAAAAGATCACATTACATGGATGACAATCGAAGGGAATGTGAATATTATTGCCTAAAACACATCTAGGAGATGCAACATCAACATAACGAATCGCACATGATGATTTGTCAAGAGCAATTATTTTCTGGTCACCTAATACTCGCAAGAAACGACAATTATTCTTAGCAAACTCAGGAGTTGAAAGATAGGCTAACCACTCTTTAGACACAGCCTTGCACCGTATAACCTCCTTTGCCAGAAGTCTTGGAATAATCTTCATCAATATTAACAGAGATGGAAGATCCTTCATATTCACTTACGATTATACTTTAATTAAAAATACTGACGTTGATAGAAAGAGGAAGAAAACACATACGAAAAGCGATTCCTTTGAAAAATGAATAACTACATAGAAACTACCCCAATTAACAGTTGACACAGATGAGTAAAACCTCCTAAATCTCCGAGTAGTGGTGGTAAACGGTTTTCACACACTATGGGCGATAGGGGGTAAATAAAATTAAATAACAATATATATTAGAAACCGTTTCTAATTTACAGGTAAACATATACACATACATGGAGATACTTTTTAATCAATCACATACACAAATATACTTTTTATTAATTAATCTTATTTTTATAAATTACTTTGTTAGTTGTCAAACATTGTGTTATTACAATTGTGAAAATAATTACATCGTAGATTTTTTTTGGCATTGGGTTTTATATATTATTTTGTACTTTTTATAAAATATTGTTTTTTATGATAATAGGATTATTGAAAAATAATGGACACCACAACTAAAAAATAGGAAGTTAGTTACACAATACAATATATAAAAATAGACACCTACAAAAAAAATCAAATATATGGAAAACAGAAAACCAATAACACTTTAATAAACAAAACATAAAATGACAATATTCCAGCAAAAAAAAAACAAAAACAAAAAAATCCAGTAAGAACTATTCCTTAACTGGTCATATTATAAAGTGGGAAGTTTCTAATTGTCCTTAACTGCACAATATGTAACCACTATTAAAAAAGAATGAGAAAGACAACAAAAAGTAGGAATTAATTACACAATGTTATATTTAAATATAGTCAACTACAAAAGAAATCAAATATATAAAAAACAGAAAAACAATGACACAATGATACTCAAAAAACACAATGACTATACTAAAAGAAATCATTCAAATAAAAACTAATCATTAACTGCACCTATTACAACGTGGGAAGTTTCTAATTCTATGTAACTGCACAATGGTAAGGGCTTCCAAGCTGCTCTAAGGGCTTGGTCTCCAAGGGCCCATTGTGTTTTTTTTGTAGACCTTTTTGTTTTTAAACCACAATCACATGTAATCATAATTAAATACGCACAAAGCAAATATTAAAATCATACACTCTCAATGAATATTTAACATGATAATATAAGCACATTAATTCATAAAGATTCAATCTCATTGTGACAAACTATACCACACATAAAAAACAACCACAAACATCAATTACTAACTGATCAAAACAACGAAGAACAAAAAAAGAACTACATAAAATAGCATAACTAAACATTTGGTGAAATGGTAGTTTCAAAATAAACAGATCCATTCACACCTTGAGTAAAGATGATAGGCAAAAAAACATGCTTTTCCTCTGCCTCTACAGTTACATCAGTAATATCACCCCATTCTTGAACTATAATGAACTTCTTATTTCTGTTGATATAGTGCACAGACGACCCAATCATCAATGGCATAGAAATAGCAGGTGGACAAAAAAATACTTTTGACCACTTTTCATTTTCAAGTTTCCACAATTCCATATTCACACTATAGAATCCCATACTAACCAACATATGGAGTTGATCTCGAATACTAACCAAGTGACCTGTAGCTTCCACATCCATTGTATCTGGGAATCCAACATCAGAAATTACCCTGCTATCAACATCTAAACGAAGTACACATGCGTTACCCACACACCACAACCTAGTCAATACGAAATACAAACAATTTGCACAAAACGTGCCTACAGACCAACTATAGACGTCAACATTAAACAGACTATAGTTTGAGAACATTGGAGTTGACCATGACCCTTCACTGAGAGAATAAATGTTAACAGCCAACATCATATGTGTCCGTTTAATATGCACAATATTGTAATCACCAGAAGACCTGACGCAAAACCCAAGACTATCCTGATTCGGATTAAAAAAACCCTGTGAATTAGAATTTGATAGCATCTTGAACACACGAGTTAATGGATTCCAAACTACCAATTCACCAGTATTGATTAGGCAAACACATACCATCCCATCCAAACTTGCTAGAAATAAAATATTGCACGGATGTGCGGTGAAGCGAATGTGAACTTTATCACCTAAGAAACATTTAGGGGATTCATTATCCACATAACGAATATCACACAATAACCGGTTAACGGCAATTATCTTATGATCACCTAATCTGCGCATGAAACGACAATGATTCATAGCAAACTCAGGTGTTGAAAGATAGACTAACCAATCTTTACACACAACCTTGCACTGTGTAATAACTTTTGACGGAAGTTTTGGGATTATATTCATCAGTATCAGCAGAGACGGAAGAAACTTCACAATCATTGTCAATGTAGGTTAAATAACAAACACTTTGACAATCAATACAACAAATATGAAAAGAGATTCCTAAGAAGATGAAAGTCCAACAAATATTATCACAAGCAGTAGTTAACACACGTATATTAGAGCTCCTACAATTACGAGTAGTAGGTAGTTATTAAATAGATAACTATCCAGATTTTTTAAATCGGTTAAATTTTTAGTACACATTTACATTAATTTTATTTTTTGGCAAATATTCAGTTGAATAATAATTTACATAAATAGTAATAACAACTTTTGATTCAATCGTATTTTTAAGTATAATATGGCAACTTTCTCTTATAAATACATACTCGAAATATTTTGTTTCATTGTATGTGTTGCAAGTACTCTTTGATTGTTAGTCTTCTTTCTGATTTTTCGTGTTTGGGTTAACATGCATCGTCATGGTCCGAATTTTATCATAACTATACTTGATCCGCTATCCCTTCAACAGGTACATACCTTTCCGAATTATTTGTTTAAAGTAACGATTCCTATTGTTTCATCCTTTATTCAAAAGTAATTTGCCTTTTGTTTTTTGGTTTTCAGGCTATACCTATATGTATGAGTAGATTTATATGGATGAATAAGTTAGAATCTTCAATTGTTAGTCTTAAATTTGATGAAACGCATTCATGGTCTGTTGTTATCAAATTAATAAAAGATGTATTCTACTTTACGGACGGATGGTGTGAGGTTTTAAACTACTTCGGCCATGAATCTTTCTTCATGATTTTCAACTATCTTGGTGATCATACTTTCAAGTTTAACCTCTTCTCTCATGATCCAAATAAAGAGTTTGGAAAATCGTTTTGTAAAATTATTCAAAATCCTATACAAAGTCCAACGGTACGTAATTTTCTTATACATTTTATTTTTTATTTTTTGTTATTACGATTTATTAAAAAAACATAATACGCATAAAATTATAATAATTATTTTTTACAGGTTCTACCAGATACTTTTATTTCAAAACATTATGATTATCGTTTACCGGATAACATGGTTATACTTAATGTATCCGAGTATCATCAATGGGAAGTCCGTATTAGAAAGATTGGGCCAAATTATTGTATTGCTGATGGTTGGTTTAAATTTATTGAAGATCTAAGGTTAAATCCTGGGGATATTCTGTGTTTTCAAAAAAAGGACGTGAATCATATTAATATTATCATATTCAATAAAGATGGTCGTCAAGTTTTGTTAAACAACACTCCTTTGATTGAGCCAGAATATGAACATATTAGCAATGTGGAAGGTTATCGACAAGTTAGTGACGATCCTAGCTATCCTTTTTTTGCAATGACAGTAACTCATCAATTGGTATTATACTATCCTGTTTTATGTTAATTTTTTTTTTAGTGTTTTTCATTTAATAACATTTACATATTTTTAACATTTTTACAAAATGTAGATCCTTCCCAAGTTAATTACTGACTTAACTGGTTTAAATGAGTTTTCTGAAGTAAAGATCAAAGTTGTTAAAGGAAATATTTGGGTTACGAATCTTCGTACACACAACATTGATGGTCAAATAAGGTTTGTCAATCAATTTATTATCTTAGTTATTATTTCTCATTTACCCAATGTGTATAGATCACTAACAAAAATTTTCTTAATTTTTCTACCATAGGTACGGTGTTGTTGGATGGAAACATATACTTCAAGCTGAACATATTTCCTTAGGTGACGATTGCTTTTTCAACTGGTCTAAAATGAATTCGAGGCTATTGGTTACGAAACTCCAGCAAGCAGAAGTGTTACAGCAATAGAGTTTCAGTTTATATTGAAAACCCGGAAAACATATATCTTACATTTACTTTTCGATCCCCCTTTTTTTATGTTTGTAGTACAATGCGTTGGTTTTTTTTAATATTTAAATTCAGATTGCCATGATAATTTCATCCGTACAGTCCGTTTATGATAAGTAACACAAATCTACTTAAAAAGAATGGTATACATAACATACAAACTACTTAAAAAGTACCAAAATAAAAAACACAATGACAAAAAACACAATTGTATAACATATATGATTACACATAACACAGAGACTTCACGTTTACTTTTATTTTTGTTAGGATCTGAGTTTCTTATGATTGACTTTGTTTGGCATAATTGAACAAATGAACGAAAGTAAAATGCGATTAAATGCAGCGGAAGTGGAATCAAACTTTGTAAACACAATCTAAGGGGAAATAGTTTTCGTAAACACATGTTTCTCATTAAAAACCCTGTTTGGGTGGTTTTGATCAAGGTTTTATAAAGAGAAAAAGTGAATGCTGACGTGGCAACGATTACAAAAGTCCACGTGCCAACCCTTGGTGAAGGAATTAACAATGTAATATATGACACACACACATACACAAAAATAATGACATAAAAACACAATGACAAAAACACAATTGTATAACATATTGTACACAACCAACACACGTTTGGTTTTTTTTTTTTTTTTATAAATTATGAAACAATTTAAAAGTTAGTAAAATTAGATAAACCTGGATCTGGGTACACTAAACGGTTAATGGCAGGAACGGTTACATAATGTAGAAACTGCTTGGGGAAACGATGCGAATAACTGAAGAGACACACGTTTACACACAGTTATTACTACACACACAAACCCATTCAGTAACACGGGAAACATAAACTGATACACGCTTTATTACGCATGAATCAACGAAAAATATTAATAACCTTAGTAATTATAACATAATAATCCAATCGTTTTTTTTTTTTTGTTTTTTTTTTTTTTGAACGGAATAATCCAATCGCTTTACCGCCTATTCAATTCCCTACCCCTGACCACCTATAAAATAAACTAACCCATAAGTCCATAACACATCACCTATCTTTTAACACTAACTCGAAACATCTCTACATTCAACACAACTACAATCAATCCTGGATCACACTACCATTTCGGAGACACAACAGAGCCAAGAAAATTATAACCACTGCACACTTTGTAGAGGATCAAAAGGATTCAGAAATCTTACGAAACACTACAGAGAATGCATAACACCGCCACTGCAGATGTAGAGAGAAACAATACTGACATGAACTACAACGTTCTGCGGTATATTTCGAATGGGCTACAGAACGAAGATCAAATAAAGATTATACAATATCTGGATAAACAGTTACAGATAAAGAAAAAGATAGCAGTTTCGTTAGAAGAACTCAAGGATACCTTGTGGGAGTACATGAAGACGAAGAACGAAAGGGTACTATAATGAAAAACTATTAGAAACGTTTAATGATTACTTTTATTTTTTTTTATCGCTCATGTATTTGACCTTCTACAAGTGTATCCTATCTACTTAATGTAATAACATATTTAAATATTGACAATGTCTTATAACAAATTTACCTATGACTCTATTTTACCATTTACCAAAAATTTTATTTGTTTTGCTTAGAATTTAGATGTATTTCATAAAGTAACATATTACAAAACACATGATCAAGTAACATATAGAAGTATGTATACTAATTGATTGTAAAGTATTAACACGGCTATAGTTAATAAACGTTTATTTTCTTACATAACTTGTGTAAGATTGCTCTACAATATTTAGGTTGATTATTTTACGTGTAAAATATCAATAAATATAAGACAGTAGATGAAACGTATTTGTTAATTTACAAATGCCTGTTGATATTACAAAAGAATTGTATTTAACGTATACCATTGTGTTATTGCCATTGTGTTAATAATAACAATGTGGTTTTGGGAAACATTACCATAAATACTGCATTTTTGTTATATGTTAACTTTGTTAAATATTAATCTAATATAAATTTATCTATTACAAAAGTAATTAACTATTATCTACACACAAATTGACATCTATGAACATTAATAACAGCCTAATACAAATAATAGTCACACAAAATACACCAGTCAAAAGCTTTGAAAGTAAATACAAAAAAAAAAAAAAAAAAACAAACAAAGAAAACAAAACATTTCGCAATCACAAAAACGGCATTACAAGGTACAAACATAAAGTTAACAAATTACTTGAACACACAAACATACTAACTGCATTAAAATAAAATAAAAAACATAAGCATAAACCGTTTATGGAATGTGAACAGACAACGACGGAAACAAACTACTTCTTAACGCGTTTCACCTTCTCCGAATTATTCCTAAGTCTCTTCTTGTAGTTCCCTCCAATTTGTTTAGCAACCATAGAACCACCAACCGTTGAATTAGACATATTGTTGACAGCATCTTGCACTCCTATATGACTTTTGTTAGAATCAGTCATTTGATCATTTTGAACAGCACCCTACATGAAACATAGACAACATGAAACACTTCTATAATTTCTAAATTATTAAAATGATATACAAAAAACCAATTACCTCTTTATTGATTTGTCTGGCAGAGCCCTCATATTGCTCAGTACCAACAATACCCTAAATGCAACAAACCAACATGTTACACTAAAAAAATAACCAACGTAATAAGATAAAAATAAAACAATTTATTCACCTTCATCACAGATTGACCAACACTGTCATCATGCTTCTTATCATTACCAATATCCTGCCATAACAAAACAACAAATATTACATTCAAAGTACATAAAAAAAATAACCAACAAAATAACATAAAAATAAATCGATTTATTCACCTCCATCGTAGATTGACCAAAACTGTCATCATGCTTCTTATCATTACCAATATCCTGCCATAACAAAACAACCAATATTACATTCAAAGTACATAAAAATACACATCCGAATAAAAGAATCATTTACCTGAAGTCTCGCTTTAGTAAGGCAATCATTTACCTCCGTATCAATAATAACCTATATATAACATCAAAATCAATTTCCAGCTAACTAATATTATAAAGTTTAGAGAAAAATACACTTAACCTCTACTTCAGATTGCAAATGGTTGCCAGCTGTCTTGTTATCTCCAATAATCTAAACGTAACATACGAACCATTAATCAAATAACAATAACAGTAACTTATATTACAAAGTTAATTAAGTCATGAAAATAATTAAAAGTTTGAAACTCACAAAAAACCAAACCACAAACACATATTGAGAATAAAAAACAAAATACATAAAGAGTTACCGATGACTGCGTTGACGGTGTAAGAGAATTATCAACTACTGAGCTAAACACTTCATCAGCCATCTCCCATTCAACATCTTTAATCTTTGCACACATTTCAGTTTCTTCATCAATTTGAAGAACACCAGCTGATGGAGGAGTGGCAGCGTCAACAGATGTAGATATAGACCTAGGCTGTATAAGCACATTGATATCATCTATGAAGTAATGTTACTATTATCAAACAAACCAACTTACTAAGGTAAAGTCACTTAAACCCAAATAAAACAAATCATTTACCTGTACAACACTTTGGCTAAGGCTAGCATCTCGCCCATTACCAACAATAACCTAAGAAAACAAACCAATAATTAAACTAACTCTAATTAACCATATTAAGTAATATTAAAATAATAGTAACAGTAACCTATATTACAAAGTTAATACAGTCATGAAAACAATTAAAAGTTTGAAACTCACAAAAAACCAAACCACAAATACATATTGAAAATAAAAAACAAAAAACATAAAGAGTTACCGATGATTGCTTTGACAGTGTAACAGCATTATCAACTAATGAGCTAAATACTTCATCAGCCATCTCCCATTCAACATCTTTGATCTTTGCACACATTTCGGTTTCCTCATCAATTTGAAGAACACCAGCTGATGGAGGATTGGCAGTGTCAGCAGTTGTAGATATAGACCTAGGCTGTATAAGCGCATTGATATCATCTCCGAGGTATTTAGAAACAGTAAAACGGTTGGAAAATTTAGGCGGTAAATTATAGGGATCGATCTTAATAACAAAAATAACCCTTCGAGAACATAAATTTTCATTCAAATACGATTCTATCCAATTTGGATCATCAACACCCTACAAAAAACATAATAAGCTATCAACACAACTGAACAAACTAATATATACTAATCATGCAAAAAATTCAACAACTAATAATTGTAAAAGGAAATGTAAAATAAACCTCTGACAAAGACTTATTAACTAACTCATCAACAGATATTTTAAGTAGAGATACTGCAGCTTCATTAAAAACAACACATGTCATCTCATCATTGGTACCATTAGTAACACAAAGTTCCAATTTGTATCTGCAAAACAGAAACGATTAATAAAACGAAAAACAAACAACAAATAAAATATTAAAAAAACTTACACATAATGTGGATTGACAACATCTTCTTCACAGTTCCAACACAAATAGTAACCGTCAACCATTGACGCCTTCTTACGACATTTGTTACACTTAACATATTTCCAATCACTATGCATTTCCACACCACTTATGTTTGCATCAATGTTGAAAATTGTTCCCTGTACATGATTTAAAGTCAAAAACTAATGATTAAAAGTAAAAAAACTAACAAAAAATAATTTATTTGGGTGTATTAGCAATACAATACCTCAGCCACATCTCCTGCTGTAAGAAGGCTGTATATGTTTGCAATACTCGTAATTTGAAAGGTGGCTGCATTGTCTTCAATGATAGTAATTTGAGGAGACTCACTGAAAACAAAAAATACAACATATATAAAACATAAAATAATAATGCATCTAATAAAACATGCCAAATCACATAATTACATAATCCTGTAGGCATCAATTTCAGGTATAGAAAGATTCAAGTAAATTTGAGTCGCCACAGTTGTCATTAAACTTGTAGAACCTAATTCAATACAAACATTTAAACATAAGTTATAAATAATCAAAATTAACAATGCAACATATCCTATACATAACACCATACCCTTGTAAGATCGAACTTTGCAAGATGACAAAATAATAACAACTGTATTTTTTGCAATTCTTTGAATATAACCATCGCTAAACTGATTCACCAAGTGTCCCCATAATGAAACATTCACCTTCATATCACTGAATTATATATATTTAAGAATGAGATAGTAAAAATAAACAATATAGACGAAAGAATTAATATAGACAACACTAACATACTTGGTGTCAGAGATAACAATGTTTCGTACACCAGGATTGCAAGATGAAACAGATTCCAATTGATACTGAACAGAGCCCCATTCCCTAAGAACGCCAATAACATCTACACACACACACACACACATATATATATAACATTAGAAAACTTGAAGAATAAAAAACTAACAGAATAAAATGCATACATACATACCTGTAAGATATTTGTCATCATTAACACGATCGGCTAACAGATTGAATGGAAGAAAATCAAACACATATCGTCTGAAGACAGACGGATGCGTCGGACAAGTAGTAATACTTGTTGAATACAAGAACTGAATGAAAATATCGCACAGCAATGGACAATACATGGTACTATACTTATGAACAACAAACTTACGAATCCTGTAAACACATCCCTCTTTAAACGCATTCTGAAATAACCTCAGCAAGTTAGATGGAATCTTTGCATGAATAGATGAACCCTGAAAAAACATATACATTTTAAGATTAGATAATTACCAATGTAAAATCAAAAACTAAACAATATTGCATTACAAAGAAATACTTACTTGTGCATCAGATAGAATCATGTCAAACGAAAGGATACGATTTGTTTTAGGGTTGAACGATGTCCAAGCACGCGAGACCAACACATCAACTTGCCAGTTGTTGGTAAAATAAGCACGTAAATCTGAAATACTTGCACGATTCATTTTATAAAGTAATAAGCTGCAAATATATATAAGACTGCAATCAACATCACACATATAATCCATAACACTATAAACAAAGACTACACATATAGACCCATATACATACACACAAGGCTAATAATACTCAACAAAGAAAACATGTTACCTTTGAACAACCTAGTTTGACAACACCAATTACACAATACTATCAGCTGGCGATAATGGCAAATTATAAAAAACTTCCTTGTACACAACATTTTTAGTCATATTGTTAGGACATTTTTCTTTATTATCCACATAGAACTTTAGTCCAGCACGAGATGTTACACGAGATGCAGCAACATATAACTGTCCATGGGAGAACACGGGCTTTACTAAGTAAACACAAACATTATTAAAAGTTTGGCCTTGACTTTTGTTAATAGTCATAGCAAAACAAACTTTTATAGGAAAATGTCGCCGCTTAAATTCAAAAGGCCAAGACGAATTACTTGGATTCATATCAATTCTACCAATGAATACTTTCTCTCCAACATGTGGGCCTGTAATAATCGTACATTCAAGAACACGACGACTTATTTGACTTACAACCAACCGCGTCCCATTACACAAGCCACGTTGCATGTTTAGGTTACGCAACAAAATAACAGGTGCACCAACCTTGAGATGTAGTACATGATTCGGAACTCCAGAAAATTTCAAACTGTTAAGAAACTCAGGAGCATACATAGCACGCAATTCTTCAACATTTTGTGTACTCACACATATCTCATCAGCACTAAATAATGTATACATTTCACCTGGTATCTTCTCAAGAACATGTTGGTTAATCGTATCAACTTCATCATTAGTCGGACAAAGAATGCAACGTTCCTTCAAGTAATCGACATCATTAAATCTGTTCATAATATTAGGGAACGTATTTAACACAACGGACTCAAGATGTTTATCAGTTACAGAAATTAACATATCTCTTGGTATATGAATCCATGTATCATCATCTGATCCATCCACAGAAACTGAAGGAAGACAACCAGTCCCCATGTCTAAAAGCCATTTACTAAATTCCTGAATTTGAATAAGATCCCTACCAAAAATACTTGGATCACGTAAACGCATGTTAGTTGTCAAAGAAAACACTTTACATGACCTCCATATATTCGGCGACTTGTTAATCGCTGAAGCAACAATTCCACTCCGTGAACCAAACTGAACAACAGGAAGTATCTGCCGAAAGTCACCACCAAATGCAACAACCTTTCCACCAAATACTTTATGCTCAGCACCAGCCATGCTGTCTCGACACACATCCCTCAATGTTCGATCAACAGCTTCAAATACATGGCGATGTTGTAGAGGTGCTTCATCCCAAATAATAAGTGAAGCATAATTGATTAACTTAGCCAAATCTGAACCAACATCAATGGCACAACAAGAGTCCTTATCAACTTCAATAGGGATGCGAAACCGAGAATGTGCTGTACGCCCACCAGGTAGTAATAAGGAAGCAATACCAGATGACGCAACAGTCAAAACTATCTCATTATTTGATCGAATACGAGCTATAAGGGTCGTCCATAAGAACGTTTTCCCAGTTCCTCCACTACCTAACACAAAAAATATGCCTCCTTTTCTAGCCTGAACAGCAGAATATATACTATCAAACACTTCCTTTTGTTGACTATTCAACGCAGCGTATTGCTTAATAAAACGTGTCCTTTCCTCATTAGCATCATACATTCTCTCAAATTGAACCAACCTGTTGATAAATCTATCTTCCGAAGTATGGTCAATCTGCGGTAAGGTTGGAAAGGAAGTCAACGACCGGCCACTCTGAATCAACACTTGTTCAATCTCTTTCATAGTATAATTCAATATTTCAGCATCTAAGAAATTCAATGAAAAATTTTTCAAAATTGTTCGATATTTATGAAGAATGTCCTCTGATAGGTATTCATAACAATCAAAAAATAATTGCCGAGGATCACTAACAGTACAAAATAACAAAATTGTAACAAACAATTCACGAAGGCGATCCCCAAATTGCCAATGATAAGCCTGGCGTACAGCATCAACCCATTCAACATCATCACCCAAAAGACTTAATGCTTTACAAGCGGACATATACGTTGGATGTTCCACCCCGTCAACAGTTCGAATCTCTTTAAAACTTCTCGGACCACGCACAACATTTAATAGCATTCTAAGATAATACTTTTCACCCATCGTAGGACTTACATAATATATACGTCCAATAGTTTGAAATGAACCTTTACGGGGCTCCCACACTCTTTCCTTCTCATGCCATGTAAACAAAGTTGGGTATTCGGCATACGTCAATGTCCGGCCAAACTCATACCTTTCATTTGCAGCCATCCATTCAGTAAACTTTGACATTGCAGCTGTTGTTCGTTGGAAAACATCAGAAATTTGCTCATGATCCTTAAAATATACTCTATTACACCCTTCTTCATGAAATGGGAGTCTTTCAACAGCCACTGAACGATAATGCATGTCAAACTCAAATATCTTCCAACACGCCTCTGATGCTGAAATATACCTACAATTCATGTACTGCTCAATCTCATTTTCATGATTTAAAAGTGATGTAAATGTTGTTCTCCCACCTTGACCTTCCAATACTGCGGTAGCACGATCTTGACCTTTGTTAATATAGCTGAAAAGATATTTAACCAACATTCCTTGGTTACACCATTCAACATTGATATGGCAACCATACTTTATAAGCAACGCACGATTATAAGGAACAACATATCCATTATCTAGCATAATATCTTGCCGACCAACACGAACTTTACGTGAGTTATTACGTCGTCGATACGACGGCCACCCATCATTTCTAATAAAAGTTTCGTCACAATAACTCTTCGGAAATCCTTTAGTACATTTGCCATCATTCATACAAGGACTCGAAGGTCTAAGGTTACCACATGGACCATGCATCATATGAGTACCAACATTTAAAAAACCGATTGGGTCACCCGATTCAGAAGGCAGCTCAGCAGATATAAATCTATCAATTTCATCCGGTGAAGAAATTTTATCAGCTTGACTAAGAAACACAAGAATGTGGCAATGTGGCAGACCACGTTTTTGAAACTCTATTGTGTAAAGAACTGCAAAGACAGAAAAAAAACACAATGTTTTAACACACATCATAATAACACATTAATCACATGTTAACATACAACCATTGAGAATAAAATTCATTTAACTTACCCGCTTTAGGAACACCAAAATGATGCTTTTTCCTTATGTCTTTCATGAGCTCATCAAGTTTGATCTTAAATACCCGTGCAACAATATCAGGTCTTTCAGATACTAAGTGACCCACTGTGTTTTCCTGCAAATGTTGTTGAATTTCACGCCATTTTGGGTTACACGTCATAGTAATAAAAAGATCCGGAATACCAGCCCAACGACAAATTGCCATCGCATCTTGATATTGTTGTATCATATGCCTAGGCCCCCCGGTGAAGGACGCTGGCAACACAACACGTCGACCTATAGAATCACAGTTTGTCTCACCTTCTAATATACGATCATGCAACCCATTATACAACTCCGAACGAATTGTTGTCTGATGAGTCTTGTACCATTGTAAGTCATGTTCAAGCACTTGCGTATATGCATCAACAACAAATGTAAGAAATAACCGGCCAGAACTATGCAATGTTTTACCTTCTCCCATTCTAACCATCAACCGAAAACAATAGTATTCTCTCAATGAAACATTTTTTCTTTTACTTTCAGCACTAATATTACTTAGAGGAATGCCCACATTAAAACCATCTTCTCCATACGGGAAAATAATGGATATTGCAACGACATGTAACTGGGATGAAGTTCAGAAATACGTTTCGCATTTGTACTACCACGGTCTTCAACAATAATATCACGGCAATCTATAGGATTACCATCACCCGGAATCAATGCAGCAACTTCATTGACCGTAGGCAAATTAAACTGTCTCGCATCCCTTCTTCGTGTACCAAGCAGTCTAAGTCTAACAGGTTGCTGCGAAAAGTGAGTAAATCTTTCTTTGGCCATCCTAAAGCTCTGAACTAATGGATTGTGCCGATTAAGCATTTTAATTAAATCATTAACTAAACTTCGAATACATGCATCATCATTCCCAGACTGAATACACTTCTCAACTGCTTTTAATCGATTGTCAACCTCATTTTCTGTGTCATAAATATATAGTTGTGCAAATCTTGGCCGTCCATCAATATGCTGAGGTAACAAAGTACCAATCCTATGATGATTATGTCCATTCAACACATATGTATAGGGACCACTTCCATCATTAACATCCGAACAGACTTTACCACCAGTAGAAGTAAACGAAAACATTGAATTTAGAAGCTTGACATTCTCTTTAAACACCTTAGATCGCGGTTCACCATTCAGCTGTAAAAGCCGCCGCAATGGTTCCGGAGCATGCCGAAGTAAAGGTAAAACAACCTTGCCTTTACTACAACAAATAGAGAAAGTTGGATTAGACGGAGCAAGATATTTAGTACTTCTCTCACCATACCACAAGATCGCTTTGCAATAAGGACATACATATTCTGTAATTCCACAATCCCAATATGATACATCTCCTATACAAAATAAAACAATCATATAAGAGAAAGTTATATTTATCATTTTAATGAGGCATTCAAACAACTAACAGTCATCAATGAACAATCCATACTTGATGAGTTTTCATCTTGGTAAACACCAGCACAAGATGACCTCCGGTTGTGCATAGATGGCGATGATGCTGAAACAAACTCCGAAGTTAAAGAATGTGATACAAAACGTGCATCACTATTCATTGAATTAGTTCCATGGAATTGATTTGAATTTGGGCCAACTGCAATACACGTAGATACAATCAGATGTGTCCTAAAAACATGAACACGTTTACATTACTTGGCATAAAAAAAATTAACAATATGTACCATAACAACGTCGTTGAACTGGCATATTTTCAATGTTTGAACCAACAGGGCGATCTCGTAATCGAGGACGACCACGACGTCTAATATTACGGGATGTTTCATCAGATCGAAATGTCGACATAGATGAAGAAGACAGTGTTGATAATATTTCAGAATCACTTGCAATACCATGGTTAATATTAACACTATCCATACCACCAAGATATGTATACAAACAACATTCATTTGATACCACTTGATGAATAATGTCAATGTTTTATTCTCCATCTTCTTCCTCTTCATATCTAGTCCTTAAATACCTCAACTACTCATACTGATAGCTATTACATACTGGAAGCTCTACACAATACTTACCAATCCATACGTACATAATATCATGGATTATACCAAACAACCAATGCGCACCAGCCTTACACACTATATGCAAGCTCTGACATTTGTTAGAAGAATCAACAGATAAACCAACAACATGTGAAAATATTTTGTAGTAAACTTCCTGTTATCACTGTATAAACTTGTTTTGCGTATAATGCACTCCAAAATACCATCTCACAACCCATCATTACATAAGCACAAAACACCGTATCCATACTTGATATCACTCCAAGAAAATAGACGACTATTATATAGAAACACCATCGGATCTATATACATACTTAGAACATAACACTGTTTCATGCAGGTAAAGCAAACATCTCGATCATAAATACGCTATTAATTGTCAAGCTATACCCTAATCTATTATTTATACTACATAATTTAAATTAACAAAACACAATAGCAACAAACATAGCTATAAGAAGACATGCAACCAACCATTAAATACATGTAACAACAAAAGAAAGCAATGAAATTAAATATGAATATGAAACACCTATACACACTATGAAAAACAAAATCACACATACATTGCTAAATAGATAGTAGCTCCTTTGATACTTCGTTTCTAACTACAACTTTTCAAAACCTATTGATAAGGGAAACTAAAGAACTGTAGTAAAAAATATTAAGACAACAGTTGGGTTATTAAAAACGGTTATCAAAGTTCAAATAATAATGGGGCAACATAATGGGTAGTTTTTGAACATGCACCATAATTGTAGGAATTATAATTGTCTTTAATTAGATAATATTATATATTTTATACAAAAACAAAGTAAACACGAAACTACCACAAATGAATGCATAACTTAAAATGCTAATTATAATTACAAACATTAGGTGTGTTAACCTAACTTAAGTTTTTTTAAACAAAACGTGTTTTTATAGAAATGTAATAATATATACTAATATTGTCCTATACCATTTATGATGTTGATTACATTGTGTTTTATTATGGAAAAGATTGTGCTTATACGAAATCACTATGTTTAGAATAGTACGTTACCCTATTGCAATAGTCCTTATATACTATTTGTAGTTGTATGTATATTTTATACAATATTAAGCTCTAATAAAGGCATTGTGTTTTTTATTAAAGCTTACTTTTTTTACTAAATTCTGATTATCAATGTAAACTTGTTTAAGTGAAAAAAAAAAGCACAAACACAATCCAAACTATATAAATCAAACACTCTTTTCTGTAAAGATGGCCTAACTTTAATTGTAAGAAATACAATAACTGAAACAAAAGCCGCTTTTATACAAACTAAAATACTATCCTACAAAAAAAAAAGAAAAAAAAACCAGAAATAAGAGACATAGAAAAATAAAAAACAAACATGAGTACTAAAATCGCTCTAGATAATTAATCTTAACTTCCATGCAACACTTCACACTTTCGTTTGAAACCGAATTTCAAAACAGTCATATACAAGACATCCATCTGTAACTGCCAAACTACCTCATCGACCAACTTTTATTTAAAAGTTAAAACGACGGAAACCAGATATAATTATACAAACGAATGATATAATCAGAGGTTAAAGAATTCAAATATTCCTTTACGATTATATTTATACATACATACATATAATCATATATATATGCACCGCTAACAAACTTGAGCATAAAACATGGATACCCTGTTAACTGAAAATACGTGGAAGATTCATAAATTATGTCACCACACCATTTATTTCGTCAAAAAAAGATGACAACTAACCAACCACGTTTTGTTTTTCTTTTTCTTTTTTTTTTAATAAATTGAATAAATGAGACACTACGTGAGCTATAATCAATAGTTTAAAACAACACATCAAAATTTTAAGCTATGTTCAAACGACGTATAGTGATAAAAATATTTATATCTGCATACATTTTAATGTAATAGTTAAGTTAATCTCATCTTGACTCAAGTCACTGGATGCCTGTTGCAAAAAACACAATTAACATTATCCATAACACAATTCAAGATATTGTTTTGTCTTTTATTAATCAACTAAATAACCGAAATATTATTTTTAGAATATTTTAAATGTAGTATCTTTTTTATGTATTATATGTGTTTTCAAAAACAATGACATGAATTCTAAATTCAGATTGACTTTTTTTCAATAACATGGAACCAAAAATAAAAAACATTGCAAGACTTCCGGTGACAAACACAAAAATGGACCCATGCTGTTTGAAATGTTTCAATGAATTTAATAAAATATGATAAATTTTAAGCTTGGGTTACAATTGTATAATTAATCATAACTTTGAGTTTATGTTTCTAATTTGAACTTATAATAAAATATGATAAACTTTAAGCTTAGGTTACAATTGGATAATTAATCATAACTTTGAGTTTATGTTTATAATTTGAACTTAAAAAAACTTTTGGTTATTTAAAAATTGAATATGAAATCACTATAACTTTTAGGATTTTCAATTAATGTTGTTAGTGATACGATCATTTTGGATGTAGCTTTCTTAATGGTTTAACTTGCAAACCACAATAGAGTTGACTTGATCATTTAACAATCTGTATATATAATGCCAAATCAAAAACACAAAACCTGTATACAATTTGTTACACTACCCGAACCATAAACTACATTACACATCATTAATATATTAAATAATACTACATTAAACATCATCCATATATCAAATAATAAAACATAATATCGAACATTAGAAGATCCTTACACAATAAACCACTATATTAACATTAAATTACTAAAATACTAAAGACATTAACATAAACTATAACCAAACATGATACATCAAAACACAAAGAAGAACAGAAGCTTGATACCTTTAGTAATTTGGAGACACAAGGCTCTCAAAATAGACAGACCCTTGTAAGGCAGTCATGTACTTCCAAGGAAAGTAGTACCCAACTTGCATAGTTTTCATATCTAACATATAAATATCCCCACAAGTAGTCATCAACAGCATTTCATCAGTAGACTCTACATACTCTACAAACCCGAGGAAACTCGATGGAACAACACCAATACAAGGTAGAACCCATAAGTTAATCCATTCGTCATATCCCAACTTACACAAACCAACTAAAAACATATCATATTTATAACGCATAAAAATGTGAAGTTGCCCAGCAATACTGACCAAAGATCCATCAAAACCTCCACCATAAAAATCACATGGTAATGGAACACTTGAAAATTGCTCTAGGTTAACATCAAAACGTACAATTGACTGCACACAATCACCAGAACATGAATCAACAACGAAATATACACCATCCCCACACAATGTACCTAATGACCATTTTCCACCATGCTTAACAGACAGAACGTCCGTAATTTTCCTCCAGGAATGTAGTCGGGTAGAATAAATATAAACTGCCTCTGTGCCACGTCTTCTTATAACATGTAAAACCTTGTACTCATTTGCAGAATCCACATAGAAAGCAGCAGAATCGGAATCTTTTTTGAAGAAACCATGTGATTCACATGATGGAAAAGTTGTACTTGCCTGTGTAAGAGGATTCCAAATTAAAATTTGACAAGTCTCTTCCAGGCACACACATAACATTCCATCCAAACTCCCTAATATCATCAATTCATCTGGTCGGGTTTTGAATGGTTTAACAGACATCATTTTAGGACCACAAAAGCCCGTGCATGCATAAAACAATTTTTCAAGAGAACCACAACGATCTAATTTCGCAAGCACCCACTTGGTAGCTGACGGTGACGTACTACGACAATGAATTAATGGAAACTCCGGTGTGGACAGGATAGACAACCATTTTTTGCACACCAACTTGCAACGACCTATATCTCTTGCAGAAAGTTTTGTAAAAATACCATACATTAATATCTCTACAAGCAACTCCGACATAACAAATATTGATTAACTGCTCACATTAGATCAACACATGTTAGTTAGTCCAATTCACTTTAACATCAAAGTGTAAATCATAGTTATGAAGAATAGAAGGCAAAATAACAAATTGAAGAAAAGATACTTACAAACAGCAACTTTTATTTGCTCAAAGATCTGGAACAATTCTGACTGAAATGTTACCCTATAATCATATAAATAGGAAGATGTGAGAGAGAAACGTCAACCCATAAAACACTGGAGATAATGGGAGAGAAATGCTTAATAACTAATCACGTAATAAAAGGATTAGTAACCACTAACATAGCAGTTGATTTTTTTTTTAAAACGGCAAAACTTCTATATAAATATATAAAAAGGCAACATAGCAGATGATATCTCCAACTTTCTAATACACTTTATCCGGTAAAATAACACAAAACAAAATGTATATCATGTCATATAAAAACGCAATAATATATGAGTCCCTGCTGTCAGTCTTCCGTCAGTTTGACTGTTTTCCAGTTGTGAAAAGTCTATTAATACCCCCCACCCTTTAATATCTACAACCAGTTTCATTATCAACATCAACAGTCGCTCCCAACTCCCAATATCATCATCATCAACAGCTCTCCTCTCCCAACTCCCAAGATCATCATCATCATCTTCATCAAAGAAATCAACAGATCATCCTCATCATCTTCATCGAACATCGAACAGATCATCTTCATCGAACAGATCAGGTTCATCTTCATCCTCATATTGGTCATTCGATGTGTTTATGTGTTTATATTGTGAAAAAACAGAGCGATGATTCTGGGTTTGATTTTGGGTTCCATTCGATGATTTTTCGTTGATTTTGGGTTACATTCGATGATTTGGGTTGATTTTGAAAAAACAGAGGGTTGATTTCATTCGATGTGTTTATGTGTTTATATTGTGAAAAAACAGAGCGTTGATTTTGGGTTTGATTTTGGGTTCCATTCTATGTTTTTGGGTTTGATTTTGGGTTCCGTTCGACGATTTTGGGTTGATTTTGAAAAACAGAGGGTTGATTTTGGGTTCCTCATTTTGAATGTGTTTGAATGTGTTATTTTGATTGAATATGTTCCTCATTTTGATTCGATGATAACAGTTATTTGGGTATTTTGGATTTGATTTGATGATTTGAATGTGTTATTTGGGGTTAGGGTTTAGGGTTGAATGGATTTTTGGTTTGATTCTTGTGGGTTTAGGGTTGAATGGATTTTTTGGTTTGATTCTTGTTCAAAATGCATCAAAACAGAGTGGTATTTGGGATTAGGGTTTAGGGTAGCAATGTGTTTTGGTTTGAATGTGTTTTGTTTTGTTGTACAGAATGTGTTTTGGTTTGAATGTGTTTAGGGTTTAGGGTATCAACTGAGTATTAAGAACTGATCGGATGAACAGAATGTGTTTTGGTTTGAATGTGTTTAGGGTTTAGGGTATCAACAGAATGTGTTTTGGTTTGGTTTGTACAAATTCTTGTGGCTTTAGGGTTGAATGGATTTTTGGTTTGATTTTTATTGTACAGAATGTGTTTTGTTTTGAATGTGTTATTTGCAATGTGTTTTGGTTTTGATTCTTGTGTGTTCATCATATTGATTTTCGGTTTGATTCGAATGTGTTCCTCATTTGAATGTGTTTTGTTGTATTAAGAACTGATCGGATAAGATTCGAATGTGTTCCTCATTTGAATGTGTTTTGTTGTACAGAATGGCTGCGGATGTAAAGATACGCAAAACACCAACTACGAAGGCGAGAACACTTGACAACCTCCTAGAAGATGCGGTGCACATAAGGAAGTGATTGATATGAATGATTATAACCCCAGTGGAGCTCTTCCATTTTCCTTGAAATTCCAAAGCTCGCTAATTACATATCTACCACTGGGGTTATATTCATTCATATGAATGAATATAACCCAAGTGGAAGATATGTAATTAGATACACTGGGGTTATATTCATTCATATCTGGATCAGCTTCCCGAAGTGCACCCGTCAGTAAAAATCCACAATTGCTTGTGGTCGTATGACGTTTTGTCTCTGTATTGTATGTTACGGTCTTTTGTTATCGAGTCTGTAAGTTCCGTCAACTCTACGAAGTTGGTATGACGTTTTGTCTCTGTATTGTATGTATAAAAAGTTTACATTTAATATACAATTTAGGCTTTAATAATTTGTTATATATAGTATAAATTTAATTATTAGATTTCTTAACAAAAAACCAAGAAAAGAATTTAGGGGCTCAGGTTGATATTTCACTCATACCATAGGGACGCAAAGTGTTATTAATATATGCAAAAAGTCGGTCTTACCCCTGCCTCTAACAGTCAACCTGACGGCAGGGACTCAAAGTGTTATGAAATGAATACAACAGGGGCTCAGAATGCAAAAAATTGTTTTTAGGGGCTCAAGTTGATGTTTGGGACATACCACAGGGACGCAAATTGCATTTTACTCTTTTTATTTTAATGGAATGTTTTGGTTTGTTTCTTGAAAGTTAGTCTGGATGAATTGTGTTTTTTATTATGGTCGTTTTTTTATTGTGGTTATTTAATCATATATTATTTCAAACATTTAATATCTTCAGTTTAATTTCTTCGAGCGACCATCCGGAGAATTGTAATTGATTTGGTTTATTTTGATGTTAAATTGTGCCTGAATATAGACTTGCACTTGCACACATGAAAAAAACACAATCTCAAACAGCTGCTCTGTGAAAAGCTGTCCACTGCCATAACCACTGTTTTGTTCAAACATCTGCTCTGTGAAAAGCTGTCCACTGCTGAAAGTCAACCCCTGTTCTCTCATTTCCTTGGATATCACTGTTGTTCAAAATCAGTGTTTTCATCCACTGATATGCTATCCACTTATAGATAAAATCACCCACTGTTTTCATTATAACCGTTGCAACAACTGATATTGTTGAATCATGTTTGTTCATTTGAATAATTATGCTTTGTTTTTCAGTTTGCTGGGTTGGACAGTGTTGCTCTAATGAGAATGTACCTTTAGAAGCAAGTTTATGATGAAGTTTCTGTTATTATTTATGATAATGTGTGTTACTTAGCCACTCAAGTTGATGTTTCACACATACCACAGGGACGGAAATTGCATTTTTCTCTTAATATAAAGTATTGAAAACATATATAAGTTAAAAACTGGAAAAGGCCCCACATTTAGAGTTCATTTTAGCCCTCCAACAATAAAAAACACAAAAAAAAACAAAAACACAATAAATAAAAACCAATAAATAAATAAAACACAATAAAATAAAAAAACACAATAATAACCACTCCTTAACATTAGGGGTTATACCTGCTAAAATTTATTCAAATAATTAACTGCCAAGTTACACATCACATATTATCATACTACGTATGTAATTACAAGAAATCAACAATTTATAATACACAACATACAACTTACTCTAAGAAGTTGATAACCATATATATAACAGAGAACATAAGCAACTAAAATACCATACAAAAATAAAATATCTTCTAACATTACCAAAGTATATTACAATACAAATGAAAAGAGCACCATTCTTTACACACCAACTTATAACGGCCTACGTCTCTTGCAGTAAGATTTGGCAATATCTCAAACATAAGTCAATCGGAATCTCCAGCATGGTAACACTTTCCTACAATGTACATCCCAGGCTAACCACACCATGATACTATCCGCTTTAGCCAAGACGTTCCAACATCTCCTCACTGATTTAAAACGCGTCATGATGTTGAATGTATGAAGAGCCTTACAACGAAGCCTTCATTCCCCTTCACAACCAATGTGGGATGTTACAAATCACACTCCTTACAGGTCCCAACATCCTCGATGGCACACCAGACCAATCCCTAGCACTAATACCATCTGTAACAGCCCAACATAACCACACCATCATAATGTCCACTTTGGCTAGGTCAAAACAAATCAATACCAAATCAAGGTTCTTTAAAGAAACAAAACATTTATATATTATAATTTAAAACAATGTTATGCATCATTGTTTGTACTTTATGCTTATAGGGTGACTTTTTGCGATGGTTGGTTGCACCTATAGTTTAGGATTGCATATATGTATTGTACCTTATGTTTTATGAGTTTAAAAAATGCTTGGTTGTATGATCATACGACATTATATTTTATTATTATCTTTATTTTATTATTATTTATTTCATCTTTTATGCGTTTAAAAAATTTTTGGTTGTAGATTCATAGGACATATATGTATTGTACCCTATGTTTTATGAGTTTAAGAAATGTTTGGTTGTAGGTTCATATGATATTATATTTAATTATGATGCTTCGTAGCTTGATTTAAAAAACATGTAATATATATTATTTTGGGTAATCCCAACATTGTTGTGCAAACTTTTACTACACAGATTATGTGGTACTTTATATATTAAATATGGACAATAAATAGATTGTGCTGGTTTTTTTAAGGCACCAAAGCAATCGATTGAAACATGACGAAACAAATAAGAACAAACATTACGAAAGTTGAAATATAACAAAACGACAAAACAATACATCATTTAAACTAATCACCACCTCAACGTGTTTAGTTATATATATTTATAACATTCAACACAAAACGGCACCTTAATTGGTGAAGAACAATATATGTCACACGCATAACACACATGACCGGAACAAACAGAAAAACCGCCATCAACATCACAGCCATCAGTGACCTCTACATCACAAACATTATCTACATCTCCAGTTTCGATATCACTACTGACTACACTGACTTGATTATCATCTGCAGACATCAGTTGTTGATCACCCTCGTCACAATCTCCTTCGTAACCCGAAACATTATTACCACCAGAAGCATCAAACGCAGAATGAGATTCAACTTACATATCCCCTACAGTAAGCCGGAACATCTTTGCATGTTTCTTTCCTTTACAATGAGCATAAAGCTGATTTGCACTTGTACAATATATGTCACATAGAGCACAATGAAAATCCACACAACAATACGATAAATCTTGTAACTGTTGGATTAACACTCGAATGAGTAAACAACAAAATTACAAAGTAAAAACACAAAATGATTAATATTTCAAACACTTATACCTTTGTGGTATGCTTCCTTGACATTACATGATGCCTATATTGTTGTTCATTAAGGCATATGACATTGCAAACAGGGCAGCCAATGATTTCTTCCGGTTTGGCACCATTTGCCACTAACTTATAAACATCTATGTTCATGTTCTTCAAATAACTACAACGAAAATGTAATAGAACACACCTCTAT
>JARYGA010044767.1:0-62558 GCA_030545235.1 Helianthus tuberosus
GATAGTTTTTCGCGCTTATGCGCATTCCGTCGTAATTAACCGAACACCGCGTTCGTACGACCAAACGAACCGACATCCGAGATATTTTTGAGCATGTTTTGAGTTCCTTATACTTTAACTTCATTTTAGAGCCTTGAAATGAGGTTAACGGGGCTCAAACGCATCGAAAAAGGCCTTAAACACGTGCAGGGACTAAAACTGTCAGTTTTGAAACATTTCTGAAACAGGGGGGCAGTGGCGTAGCGCGAGCCCTAAGGGCCTTACCAGTCGCGCTACGCGACTGCCTAACCAGATCAGATAAGTCTGCTTAGTCAGCAGATTTCAGCTGATTAACTCACAACCACACACTCACACTTGCCCTTTCAGCTCATTAGGGGCCATTTTTAGTCACCACAACATTTCAACAAGTGTACGCACGAGATTCGATCACGTTATTCAAGAAACGATCCTAACGGTTCGGGAAACACTATAAATACCCAACCCCATCCATTGCAAAACCCACTAGAATTTTGATTTGAGAAACTCTAAGTTGAAACCATTGTTTCATACCTGAGATTCTTGGATCGAGATTAGCATTCGGGGACCCTTCGTAAGTATTCCTTCGTTCTTTTATTGCTTTTCGAGTCTGAAAGTCAAACTTTGTTTGACTTTCTGCGTTGACCAGTTATGGTCAATGCGAAGTTCGTTAGAACTTCGCAACGTGATTGTAATCACGATGGTTATAGTCCCTTGTGACTATGCCTACTGATTACCACGTTGTCTAGGGTCGTAAGGGTAAGCGATCTAAATAAATCGCTTATACCTTCGAACCCGACCCATTTGGTCGATCATTAGGATCCGACCAAATACATTAGGTGACCATAGTAGGTAGGGAATAACCTTCCGAGGTTATACCTTATGGTCGCTTCGTTTAAGTAGTTGTATGATAGGTAGTTTATATGCCTTAGGTAAATTACCATAATACCCTTTTCATGTGAAATTGGTAATTAAGCATATGTAACCTAAACTTTTGTCACATAACTGATTATGTAACATGTTTAGGCATATATCACTTGTCATAGGGCTAGTTAGACGTCTCGAATGCGTTTTACGCGAACGACGCGTTAAAGTAGCATAAGCTACCTAAACGGGTCGTAATGGGTCGTAAGCACTTAGGTTAGGTTTCATTTAGTATGTAGGCTTTGATAAACCATATGACACGAGTCTCCATACTCGTTTGGTTTACGAACCCTCATTCTATCTAATCCTCCGATTTAGGTCCGGTTTATTAACATAGTTACCTATATTAGGTGCCGTTGATATCCGCGATCTCTAGCATTGTTTGGTTGTTACTCAAGGACTACTAAGCAATCTCAAGTGAGTACATAGACCCCTCTTTTACTGTTTTTCAAACTGTTTTGGGGTGGAACACATGTGCCTACTGTTACTTTCATGCTTTCCATGTTTTCACATTATATACATGCTATGTTCATTAGTACACTATTAGTACATGATTTCATTACATTTTATGCTATGTATGTCCATTGTGTGCATACTTAGTACATTGTTTTACATTTACATTTTATGCTATGTATGTTCATTGTTGCATACTTAGTACATTTGTTTTCATCACATGCTTACATTTTGGTATGACATTTGGTTTGTTTAAACTATACTATACATTCATTAACACCGATCATGCCGCTCGGTAGTAGGTAGTGGTACCACAGGACTTGACAAATCCCATTCCTGTAAATCTCGGGTTTGTTTGGATTGGAAGGAATGACCGAATCCGAATACATTTCTTTTGATAACCTTTACTAAAAGGGTTATCCGACTGTCGCAAGGCTTGGATGTATGAATTTTCACAACACCGCATAGATGTTTATATCAGTATAGCATGCATTTGTTACACAAAACATAGCTTTGATTTAAACCATGTTTTACTTCAATACTTTGTTTTTGTGCATATGGTTTAGTTGATATATTTCACTAGCCATACATATCATTTTGGTTACACATTACATGATTTACATTTGATACATAAACATTATTGACATTGGTTATACATTACATGATTTACATCTTGACATAAACATTTTGACATATTATTCAATACATTTGGCAGTTGGTTTAAACATAGACATCTTACATTGTTGGTTTGGTTTGAGTAAGTGATTTAAGTAACGAGGTGTGTGTAATATGATACAAGCATGGTGGATACGCCGCTGGTACTTCCTATATATAAGTGATTGTATGGTATTACATATCGTAGCGTTATTTGAATCATTTCAATTTGGACATATAACATTTTATACAAATAACATACTTTTCACAATACATTGTTTTACAAACAACTTAATTTATACAAACTCACTTCACATGGTTATCCACTTAACCATGTGTTATTCTTTTATACATATATATCATTTGGTTTATTTATCACTTTTCAAATGATTTACAAGACAAAGCAAATTACAAGGTTCCTGACTAAACATTTTCTTAAACATAAGTCATGAATTCTATTTTTACAAAACCTATGTATCTCACAGGAATTTTTATGCTGACGTACCTATTTTCACATGTGTTTCAGGATATGATGCATAGGATTTATCAAGATACACTTAGGCGGACTTGGGCCTTAGCGACAATAAAAGATGCAAGACTAGTTATTTATGTTATGTTCCTTTGATTGTCAAGACATTGTAACTCTTTTATTTTAATAAAACAATATTTCAATTTCCATGTGTTATGAAACAATGATTCTGTTACAACACTCCCCGACGTTTCCGCCACGTTTCGTTGTTCTACGTGGTCGGGGTGTGACAGAAAAATTGGTATCAGAGCTCATGGTTATAGGGAATTAGGTTATTAGTAATGCTTTGACCTAGTCTATAACCTTCCTAGGATCCTAACACGAGTTCACTTGCGTTTAGTCATAAAACAATACTGTCACCTATCCTTAGGCGACAACCACAACAAGAACATAAATTTCAAAACCGCTTTGAAAACTAATCATCTGTTCTAGGATGATTAATTACTAGGTTTTGAACCCTCAGTTATAAGGTTTTGAACCCTCTGTTAGAAGGTTTTGAACCCCTTTGAATTTTCAAAATCTCGTCAAAGTTTGGGTCTTATAATGTGAACACGTGCAAACTGGAAGAGTGAATGCCTGTATCCTGAGTTTTCTGTCTAAGGCTAGAGTGTTCGTACAAATCCGCAGTATCGGACCAGTCACTCTTACCTGGGAACTCTTGGGGTGAGTGTTCACTTATAGGCGAGCATGTCTTCAGTGATACATTAAATAAGACCTGTTTACTTTGATTAGTCACCGTCTCATTTGTTTACCTTAGGTAACAAACAAATGATCGCAATTTTCATGCGTTACCATTCTGTTTTGATTGTCCAATAACCTTTCACTTGTTTATTCCTATGTCCTTCTTTTTCTTCTAGAATGTCTCTTCCTCTCAGCAACGGTCAAATGTCTGAGCAAATCGCCAAATTTGCCCACCAAATAGGCGAAGTGATTCTGAAGACCGTGGATTTAGGCATTGCCATGTCTCGTCTCAACAATGAAGCCTCTCGTCTCAACAATGAAGCCACACAAGAGCCACTGAAGGAGGCAGAAGTCAAGCCTGCACCAAAATCAAGGAAGCGTAAGGCTTCAAGGAAACCCGCAGCGGTTGCACTAAAACAGGCAGGACCTAGTCAGATGACAGCATCACCAGCCAAGAAGCGGTACAAAGGAACTGCTCCCTTGTGCAAACGATGCAACCGTCATCATTCGAACCCCTTACCCTGCTTCAAATGTACCTACTGTGGACGGTGGGGACATCTGATTAACATATGCCGCTTTGCCATCCAAAACAAAGCTGCTATCAGCCTTGCTGCTACCCAACTCCAAGTCAACCCTACTCAAGCTCGTTTTCCGCCTGGTACTTGCTACAACTGTGGCGAGACGAGCCATTACAGGAACAACTGCCCGAAGATTGTCAGTGCAAATCCAACCCTTGGATGAGCAATTGGCTGAACAAAGGATGATGCTGTCTTATGCCTTTGTTTCTTTTGTTTTCTTGTAATGTGAAATAATCTGTTTTGTTCATAAATAAATTATTGTTCACAAATTCTGTTACATATGTGTATGTCATTACCTATAATACCTACATTAAGGAACTATACTTTTGTGAATTTCCTATTTTTGTGTTTACTCATGATTCCCTCGAAAAATTTTAAGTACTCGTTTTATTCTAAGAAACGAAGTACAGGAAATAAAGTGACATTATGAGTAATCGTACTTCTGCACATCTGTGCCTTTGAATCCTTGGTTAGGTAACCAAGGATATTTTCAAATCTCATACCCATTACATTCTGATTTCTTCAACCTGCATAACATAAGTTTTCAAAAACAACCCTCATGATTTCAAAATATTTCATATAGTTTGAAAACGATTTTAAGTAATATATCAAGTGCACGATTTCAAAAGCATCATTCATGTTTTCAAAAACCTTATACATAATTTCAAAATTTATCTCGCATGATTTTAAAACATTTTTATAAATATATCTACCTAATACACCTACTTTATGATTTCAAAAGTATTATATATAAGGTTTCAAAAACATTGAACACATTTTTTTTAGAACCCCATGCATAGTTTTCAAAAATATTTTCTTTATACATTGACTTAACTTTCAAATTCTGCTTCATATGTCGCCTTGACATATCTAGCATCTCAACTTCATAAGCATTTTTACTTCATGTTTTGACTTAAGCACGTCCAGTGCAAGGTTTCAAAACATCTTCAACTTCTAAAATCCATATGGGATCTTTTTATCTTCACAATTAGATCCTTGTGAATGATTATCATTCAAATCAGAGTCCTTAATTGGATTCCTTATGTACCTAAATTCGAACATTTCGGTTCCTTATAATCGAAATCGAATTTTTCTTTTAAAAATCTTTCTATCTTTATAGTTAGATTCTTGATAATGTTTAAAGTACCAAATGAAATCCACGAGATGGATTCCTAGTGTGCTTTAAATACATGTGCTCTGTTAGCAAAACAAATTTTTAGTTAAACAATTATGTGACTATGTGTTTATGCATCTTGTGTTTTCTTTTATGCATTTTGTGTTTTTGTATACTCTGGATATTCGTTATCCAAATCCTCATAGAATTTTTCATATCTTCATATGAGGGATTCGTAGTAGGATATTCAAAAAGGTACTACCTTAAATCCTTAATGGGCTTCTATGTAATAGTTAAGACCCTTGGATTATATAGTACCGCTCCATGATTCATAAGAGACCCTTTTAGTGGTCTAGTCAAAAAGATTGATTCACAATTTGGTTAAAGAACGACATCTAGTGATGTAGCTGAACAGACTCCTTGATAGTCTATTTAGATCATTTATTGATTTAATTAAAAGGACTCTATGGTGGTCTAGTCACACTCATCACAGGATTGTTCATTTGGTTTTACCCTACACATTATAAAATAGACTGTGTGAACTGTGCAAGGAATTGTCTAATTATGGACGCGTACATAATTATGAAATTTAGTGCACAGAAACCCAGCGAGATTTATTATGTGTAAGAACCGATAGCGACAACAATAACAAAATGAGAACGATGTAATGGAGGTACGGTGGACGCACCAATGACGCTTCATATACTTGTATATAAGTGTCCCTCTTACATTGCAAGCATAATGTTATTTAGGTTACTAGAAGTTCAGAACCCTAACCAATGTTGTTCGATCTTTTTCAACTTCATTTTTCAAGCTCTCACAAGTTTCCTCTAAATAAATTTCGGGATGAAATTTCCTAAAGTAGGGGAGACTGTGACACCTATGCCTTCACGGCCATCAAACAAATACCGAACCAATGAAATATTGTATTTCATACTTGGGATTTGTATAAATATGTGTATCATTTCCACATATCAATTCTTGTTCGATTCCAAACTCTAAATCGCTTTCTGGAAGGTTATACGCGCACCGATGCGTAAATATAACCAGTTTAATGCAACGAACACTCCGGAATAGTGAAATAGGCTTAACATACCTTAAATAACCTTTACATAACTTATAAATAAGTTTTGAAGGCTTTGGTATGGCAAAATAAAGTTAATTCGCCTACAGGGACTAAACTTGACAAACTGCGAAAGTATGCCAATCTGAACTGTAATAGACATTCTGAAACATGACCATAAGTTAAACATACCATAAATATTCTTCACATAGCTTAGAAATAGGCTTTGAGGGGTTCGGTGTGCTAAAATAAACTTTTGGGTCATTCAGGGACTAAAAGCGTCAAAAAGTGCACAAGTTTGCACTTTCGCGCATAACTTACGTTCTGAATACATCCGGACATCCAAAAATTTATGTAAGCACTAAAACATTTTATTTTAGTGTTTGGCATAAGAAAAATCCATTCGTCGCGTCCTTTGGATAGTTTTTCGCGCTTATGCGCATTCCGTCGTAATTAACCGAACATCGCTTTCGTACGACCAAACGAACCGACATCCGAGATATTTTTGAGCATGTTTTGAGTTCCCTATACTTTAACTTCATTTAGAGCCTTGAAATGAGGTTAACGGGGCTCAAACGCATCGAAAAAGGCCTTAAACACGTGCAGGGACTAAAACTGTCAGTTTTGAAACATTTCTGAAACAGGGGGGCAGTGGCGTAGCGCGAGCCCTAAGGGCCTTACCAGTCACGCTACGCGACTGCCTAACCAGATCAGATAAGTCTGCTTAGTCAGCAGATTTCAGCTGATTAACTCACAACCACACACTCACACTTGCCCTTTCAGCTCATTAGGGGCCATTTTTAGTCACCACAACATTTCAACAAGTGTACGCACGAGATTCGATCACGTTATTCAAGAAACGATCCTAACGGTTCGGGAAACACTATAAATACCCAACCCCATCCATTGCAAAACCCACTAGAATTTTGATTTGAGAAACTCTAAGTTGAAACCATTGTTTCATACCTGAGATTCTTGGATCGATATTAGCATTCGGGGACCCTTCGTAAGTATTCCTTCGTTCTTTTATTGCTTTTCGAGTCTGAAAGTCAAACTTTGTTTGACTTTCTGCGTTGACCAGTTATGGTCAATGCGAAGTTCGTTAGAACTTCGCAACGTGATTGTAATCACGATGGTTATAGTCCCTTGTGACTATGCCTACTGATTACCACGTTGTCTAGGGTCGTAAGGGTAAGCGATCTAAATAAATCGCTTATACCTTCGAACCCGACCCATTTGGTCGATCATTAGGATCCGACCAAATACATTAGGTGACCATAGTAGGTAGGGAATAACCTTCCGAGGTTATACCTTATGGTCGCTTCGTTTAAGTAGTTGTATGATAGGTAGTTTATATGCCTTAGGTAAATTACCATAATACCCTTTTCATGTGAAATTGGTAATTAAGCATATGTAACCTAAACTTTCGTCACATAACTGATTATGTAACATGTTTAGGCATATATCACTTGTCATAGGGCTAGTTAGACGTCTCGAATGCGTTTTACGCGAACGACGCGTTAAAGTAGCATAAGCTGTAACGACTCTCATCAAAAGTCATAATTACTAAAGTAATTTGACCAATAGGAAACCCTAATTGAGACACCCAAGTGATTCTGAACAAACCCTAAAATTTTCATAATTTTCAGAATCAGGATTAGGGCCCCTAAAACTCAAGGGGGGTTAAACCCTATTGACGATTATCCCAATTTACGTGCTCTCCAAGTTGAAATTTTATAAAATGTCGACTCACCTGAGCTAGTCCCACACGTGGCAACAATATAGGCATTTTCTGTACCTTACGGACCGTAAGGTCATTAAGCTTACGGTCCGTAAGCTAGATAAAATTCGTGTATAAATTCAGAACATTGGCATTCGAAATCTGGACATTTTACGACGAAAGAATTCTCAATTATACACCGAGTTTTCTGCTGTATACTTCAATTAACACACAGAGGCACTAAATTGATGCTGCAATCAGGGTATTAGCACAATCGCTGCTACGATTCATTTTCCGACGATCAATATATCCAATGAATGTTTAAGTGCCGCCCACATTAGGGTTATACTTTGTCGTTCGTCGTTAATTCGATGGATGAGTTGAAGTATCGTACTTTGTCGTTCGTCGTTAATTCGATGGATGAGTTGAAGTACCGCACTTTGTCATTCATTGTGAGAATTTGATCTCGTGAGTTATCGTAAATGCTGGATTGATCACTAACCCCAAATTGTGTGCTTGTTATTGAAATTAGGATAAAAGGCTAATCCGTAGGCTAGGCTCTGCCCGTATAAATCTGCAATGTGAGTCATTCTTCTTTTCTCACAGTTTGTGAGTTATTTTATCAAATTGTTTTACAAAACCTCAAAATTATTTTCAAGGTTATAATTACAGGGACTAAGTCGTGGATATCTTGAATTACTGGTTAGTGGGGTATTGTGCACATTACTAATTGTCTCCCAGTTAGGTTCATTGACCTACTCGGGATAATCACTGTTGGGTTCATTGACCTACAGGGATAATCGTCACTATTTAGGTTCATTAATCTAAATAGTGGTATGACCATCGTCACCATTGTGACTTGTCACCATTGTGACTTGTCACCATTGTGACAGAAGGCCAGATAAAAATAAGATAGAAGCCATTGTAATCGCTCTTATGCTGTAATTGATAACTATGCATCATTATGCAAAATAGAATGATTCACTCAGTATTTCCCGCTGACAAAACCTTTTTCAAACATGTTTCAGGTGATCACATATGATCCAGGAAAAAGTGCAGTGAAGCACTACAGGCTTACGAAAGTGGCTCAGTATAAAATAAAGAAACATGTTTTGTAAAATAAAAGATTTCTTCGTGAAATCAAATGATTGTAAATTACCGGGTTATATCCCGCATTGTGAAATAAAATAATTGGGAAAAAATTTTAGCTTTAAACGATCCTGTTTCCGCTGTTAAACTCAATTAAATCAATACCGCAGTATTTCTGTCCCGCGGCTCCTGAAACGGGTCAAACCGGATCGGGGGCCGTGACAGAAAAAGGTGGTATCAGAGCCACTGGGTTAAGCTAATTAAGTATTTAGAAATACTTAATTTTTCCTAATTACTATTATATAATTATGTGTTTTATTAACTGGCTATTTGTTAAGTTTAATATGGGCATATTTTTATATATATATATATATATTGTAATATTTGTTGCTCTATCATCGTTAATAGAAAAACATTATATATAAAGTTATTTGATTAATATATGGAATTACCTAATATAGTATTACTATATTGCAGTAAAGAAATTATATTTTTATGGTTGAAGTATACTCTTCTTTAAAATTTTGTTTAGCTATTTATTATTAATAATTTTATTATAAATAATAATATATTAATAGTAGTAGTAGTATTAAGATTACTTTTAAATACTATGGTTATTATCAAAGGCAGATATTGGATAACCTAGCCTTAGTTAGGCATGGACTGATCACCTATGCTTAAACAAGGCAGCACTAACCAATATCCACCATAATAATGACTAGTTAATATATATAAATTAAGTCATCATACTTATTTCGTATATAGATTTTTATATGTTAATTACTGTAAATAGTAACTATAAATCTTTAAATATTCTGATTTAAAGTTTAGTATTTTATTATCTACAGTCTAGAAAATTTATAAATAAATTACAAATAAAACCTAGTATGTTTTAAATTTTTAGTTGTTTTGGTAATATAAAATACTATTTAAAAAGTTGTTCTATAAAATTTTATTATGACTTAGTAATTATGTGTATTTTGTTAAACAGCATGAGTGATTTGTCGGAAGCCCTTCAGAATTTAAATCTTTATCCAGTAAGAATCGAAGTTTCCAGAGATTTTAATAGGTATATTCCAGACATAGAAGAACCTATAGAATTCAATGCTTTACCTTTCGAGAAACCTAAGCCCAAGAAAATGGAAATTGGGGAATGCTCTAGGCAAATTGAAGAGTTACCATCTCAAGAAGAACTAGATTTTATAATGGCAACCGATGATACTATTGAGCCTGTTAATGAAAATAATTTTATGAACTTAGAACCATCTATTCCAAACTCTTCAAATCATTGGAATATAGACGAATGGTTGGATAATGAAATACTGTTACAAAACCATCCCTATAGGCTTTTTCCTAAGTACAAATCAGAACTTTTACCAAATTCACCAATAAGTAACAAAAATAGGACTGAACTCCATCATTATGACAACATGGATGCTGGGAATAGGATCCAAGAGACTTTGGGACAGATCTCCTGGAAATACGATGAGAAGAAACGCCGTTACTAGAACATCATCTGATAAAGGATAGGGAATTATGAAACTGTGATTATGTAATAGTAACAGTAAAATCAGTATGTGTAAAATAAATAATAAAACGGGTGTATATAGAAACATGATATAAGGAAATTTTAGAAAGTTACAACTTTTGTTTGTATATTCGTTTACATGATTATGTGCAACTAAATTGTGACATTTGATTATTTCCTTTATACTAATTATTTATCTATAAATTAGATATCAGATGGAAAACGCTAATAATGAACCGGTTAATGAGGGTAATCAATCTGAACACCAACTAGGGGATCAGTATGTGACTAGGCAAGATATAGAAAATATCATTGCTCAAGAGATAGCCAACACTATTCCAGGAATAGTTGCTCAAGGGATAGCCGATGCTATACCAGCAATCATTGCTGCTGTTAAAAATCCAATCGAACCACAACAAGTTGTTCCTAGCAAACGCATTTCTGAAGATAATTTCAGTAATAGCGTAAACGGAGGCAGTAATCATGTTAATCATGATAATGAACCACGGCAAGTTCCGCTCCCTAAGAAAAGGAAAGTTGCAACGCCTGGTTGCACTTACAAAGAATTTCTTGCTTGTAAACCCACTGAGTTTGCAGGCAATGAAGGAGCGACTGCGGCACTGCGTTGGTTAGAGAAAACCGAGGCAGTAATTGCCATAAGTAAATGTGCTCAGGATGATCAGGTCATGTATGCATCAAATCTTTTCAAAGAAGTAGCGCTAGAATGGTGGAATACGATGTTACAGGCAAAAGGAAGAAGGATGGCGTATGCTATGAACTGGGAAGAATTTAAGAGTCTTGTAGAAAGAAAATTCTGTCCTGAGTACGAAAAAGATCAAATGGCAAATAAGTTTCTAACCCATCGGATGGTGGATGTAGATTGTCGAGGGTATACTACGACATTCTTCGAATATGCTAGAGTGGTACCAACCCTGGCTTCGCCAGAACCGGTACTTATTTCTCGTTATATTTGGGGATTGATTTCCGAAATTCGTAATATTGTCAAAGCTGCGAAACCTCGCACAATTGATGATGCAGTAGAATTAGCCAATACTATGACTAACGAGCTAGTACGGACAAGAGAAGAAAATAGAAGGAAGGAAGTAGCCCAAAAGATTACCCAAGAATTCAGTTCGGGTAACCATAACCATTTCAAGAAAGGAGGGAATGGGCAATCTTCTACTAGTCCATTTTGCAATTTTTGCAAAAGGAAGCATTTTGGAAGATGCAAAGGATATTGCAATTTTTGCAAAATTCCGGGGCATCAAGAAGAAGACTGCAGGAGGAAGAAATCTTCAGTCTGTTACAACTGTGGAGAAACTGGACATCTTAGGCCAGATTGTCCAAAACTGAATAAACCATTCGACAATCAAGCCAAACCAGCAGAAGGAGCAAGAAGGAATGCGAGAGCCTTTCAGCTGACTACTCATGAAGCCGAGATGATTCCAGATGTGATAGCCGGTATGTTCTTAATTTACAACGTTTACACAACAGTATTATTTAACTCTGGTGCAAACCAAAGTTTTATAAATACTTTACTCTGCCAAACTCTTAACTTACCGATAACCAGCATTAGATAAATTTCTATATTAGAAACGGCAGATGGGAATTCAGTTAAAATAAATAAGGTTCTGCAAAATGTAAAAATAGAACTTTTAAAGTTATAAAGTTTTCTGCAACCCTATTATCTATAAAATTAGTTGAATTCAATGTTGATCATTATCTATGATCAGAATTTCTTAGAAATTCAATCAACCATCAGAGAAGTAATTATAATTACAGGAGATAAACCATGTAAGCCTATGAAGTTCATATCAGTAATGGAAATTGCTACTTATGAACGAAAGCAAGGAATAGTATATATGATTTCAGTAATCATTAAATACTAAAGATACAGAATTTAAGGAAATTTCTGTAAAATTTAGAATACCCAGATATATTTCCAGAAGATTTACCTGGATTACCACCAGATATGAAGATAGAATTTAGGATTTATCAATTCCAGGAATTTTACAGATAAGCCAGGGAACCTTATCGGTTAGCACATTATTGGTTGTTAAAGAAAAAGGATGATTCGATAAGAATGTGTATTGATTATAGGAAATTGAATAAGGTTATAATTAAGAATCAATACTCATTACTTAGAATTAATGATCTATTCGATCAAATCCAGGGAAATAGATATTTTTCTAAGATCGACATACGTTACGGATATTATCAATTAAAAGTATCAGAGGAAGATGTACCTAAGACTGTTTTTAGAATTAGGTATGGTCATTACGAGTTTACAATCATGCCATTCGAATTAAAGAATACACCTGCAGTATTCATGGACATGATAAATAGGGTCTGTAGATTCTATTTGGATAAATTTGTAATTGTCTTCATAGATAATATACTTATTTATTACAAAAGTAGGAAAGAACATTGACAGCACTAGCATGTACTCTTAACTTTGTTAAGAAAAGAAAAGCTTTACGCCAAATTTTCGAAGAATGAATTTTGGCTGCTAGAAGTGCAATTTTTGGTCATATGGTAAATCATGAAGGTATTCACTTAGATTTTGCTAAGATAGCAGTAATTACCAAATGGAAGATTCTGCAATCAGCAATGGAAATTAGTAATTTTGTAGGTTTAGTATTATAGACAGTTTATTAAGGAATTTTCAAAATAGCTATACCATTAACTAAGTTAACCAATACTACAATCCTAGCCTTACCAGAAGGAACAGAAGATTTTGAAGTATACAGTAATGCTTCAAAGTTATGATTTGGATATATGTTAATGCAACGCAAAAAAAGTAATTGCGTATGCCTCAAGGCAATTGGAAAAGTATAAATTTAGAACCATAATTTTGCCTTAAGATTTGGAGACATTATCTGGATGGAAGTAAGGATACTATCTATACAGATTATGAGAAGTTAAGATATATATAATTGGGCGAAAAGAATTTGAGGCAAAAGAGATGGATGAAAATCCTAAATGACTACAACTGTGATATTCAGTATCACGAGAGAAAAGCTGAAAACGGCAAGAGATAGTCATAAGAATTATGCAGATAATAGATAAAAGCCGTTGGAGTTCGAGTTGGAGACAAAATACTATTAAAAGTATCTCCTTGGAAAGAAGTAGTTAGATTTGGTAAGAAAGGAAATCTAAGACCAAAGTATGTAGGATCATTTCCAGTAATTCAACGTATTGAATCAGTTACTTATAGCTTACAACTACCAGGAAGGTTAGTTGGAATACATGATATATTTTATATATCCAATTTCAAGAAATGTCTATCAGACGAATCTTTGGTAGTACCTTTCCAAGATATAAAGGTAAACAAATAGTGTTAGTTTAAGTAAAGTAGGATTCAAAGACAGGATCCTAATATACTTGAGAACTGGAATCCGAAATAAAGAGAAAGTATTCTTAATTATTCCAGTAAATCTCGAGGACGAGATTTTTATTAAGTTGGGGAGAATGTAACGACTCTCATCAAAAGTCATAATTACTAAAGTAATTTGACCAATAGGAAACCCTATTTGAGACACCCAAGTGATTCTGAACAAACCCTAAAATTTTCATAATTTTCAGAATCAGGATTAGGGCCCCTAAAACTCAAGGGGGGTTAAACCCTATTGACGATTATCCCAATTTACGTGCTCTCCAAGTTGAAATTTTATAAAATGTCGACTCACCTGAGCTAGTCCCACACGTGGCAACAATATAGGCATTTTCTGTACCTTACGGACCGTAAGGTCATTAAGCTTACGGTCCGTAAGCTAGATAAAATTCGTGTATAAATTCAGAACATTGGCATTCAAAATCTGGACATTTTACGACGAAAGAATTCTCAATTATACACCGAGTTTTCTGCTGTATACTTCAATTAACACACAGAGGCACTAAATTGATGCTGCAATCAGGGTATTAGCACAATCGCTGCTACGATTCATTTTCCGACGATCAATATATCCAATGAATGTTTAAGTGCCGCCCACATTAGGGTTATACTTTGTCGTTCGTCGTTAATTCGATGGATGAGTTGAAGTATCGTACTTTGTCGTTCGTCGTTAATTCGATGGATGAGTTGAAGTACCGCACTTTGTCATTCATTGTGAGAATTTGATCTCGTGAGTTATCGTAAATGCTGGATTGATCACTAACCCCAAATTGTGTGCTTGTTATTGAAATTAGGATAAAAGGCTAATCCGTAGGCTAGGCTCTGCCCGTATAAATCTGCAATGTGAGTCATTCTTCTTTTCTCACAGTTTGTGAGTTATTTTATCAAATTGTTTTACAATACCTCAAAATTATTTTCAAGGTTATAATTACAGGGACTAAGTCGTGGATATCTTGAATTACTGGTTAGTGGGGTATTGTGCACATTACTAATTGTCTCCCAGTTAGGTTCATTGACCTACTCGGGATAATCACTGTTGGGTTCATTGACCTACAGGGATAATCGTCACTATTTAGGTTCATTAATCTAAATAGTGGTATGACCATCGTCACCATTGTGACTTGTCACCATTGTGACAGAAGGCCAGATAAAAATAAGATAGAAGCCATTGTAATCGCTCTTATGCTGTAATTGATAACTATGCATCATTATGCAAAATAGAATGATTCACTCAGTATTTCCCGCTGACAAAACCTTTTTCAAACATGTTTCAGGTGATCACATATGATCCAGGAAAAAGTGCAGTGAAGCACTACAGGCTTACGAAAGTGGCTCAGTATAAAATAAAGAAACATGTTTTGTAAAATAAAAGATTTCTTCGTGAAATCAAATGATTGTAAATTACCGGGTTATATCCCGCATTGTGAAATAAAATAATTGGGAAAAAATTTTAGCTTTAAACGATCCTGTTTCCGCTGTTAAACTCAATTAAATCAATACCGCAGTATTTCTGTCCCGCGGCTCCTGAAACGGGTCAAACCGGATCGGGGGCCGTGACAGAAAAAGCTACCTAAACGGGTCGTAATGGGTCGTAAGCACTTAGGTTAGGTTTCATTTAGTATGTAGGCTTTGATAAACCATATGACACGAGTCTCCATACTCGTTTGGTTTACGAACCCTCATTCTATCTAATCCTCCGATTTAGGTCCGGTTTATTAACATAGTTACCTATATTAGGTGCCGTTGATATCCGCGATCTCTAGCATTGTTTGGTTGTTACTCAAGGACTACTAAGCAATCTCAAGTGAGTACATAGACCCCTCTTTTACTGTTTTTCAAACTGTTTTGGGGTGGAACACATGTGCCTACTGTTACTTTCATGCTTTCCATGTTTTCACATTATATACATGCTATGTTCATTAGTACACTATTAGTACATGATTTCATTACATTTTATGCTATGTATGTCCATTGTGTGCATACTTAGTACATTGTTTTACATTTACATTTTATGCTATGTATGTCCATTGTGTGCATACTTAGTACATTGTTTTACATTTACATTTTATGCTATGTATGTTCATTGTTGCATACTTAGTACATTTGTTTTCATCACATGCTTACATTTTGGTATGACATTTGGTTTGTTTAAACTATACTATACATTCATTAACACCGATCATGCCGCTCGGTAGTAGGTAGTGGTACCACAGGACTTGACAAATCCCATTCCTGTAAATCTCGGGTTTGTTTGGATTGGAAGGAATGACCGAATCTGAATACATTTCTTTTGATAACCTTTACTAAAAGGGTTATGCAACTGTCGCAAGGCTTGGAGGTATGAATTTTCACAACACCGCATAGATGTTTATATCAGTATAGCATGCATTTGTTACACAAAACATAGCTTTGATTTAAACCATGTTTTACTTCAATACTTTGTTTTTGTGCATATGGTTTAGTTGATATATTTCACTAGCCATACATATCATTTTGGTTACACATTACATGATTTACATTTGATACATAAACATTATTGACATTGGTTATACATTACATGATTTACATCTTGACATAAACATTTGACATATTATTCAATACATTTGGCAGTTGGTTTAAACATAGACATCTTACATTGTTGGTTTGGTTTGAGTAAGTGATTTAAGTAACGAGGCGTGTGTAATATGATACAAGCATGGTGGATACGCCGCTGGTACTTCCTATATATAAGTGATTGTATGGTATTACATATCGTAACGTTATTTGAATCATTTCAATTTGGACATATAACATTTTATACAAATAACATACTTTTCACAATACATTGTTTTACAAACAACTTAATTTATACAAACTCATTTCACATGGTTATCCACTTAACCATGTGTTATTCTTTTATACATATATATCATTTGGTTTATTTATCACTTTTCAAATGATTTACAAGACAAAGCAAATTACAAGGTTCATGACTAAATATTTTCTTAAACATAAGTCATGAATTCTATTTTTACAAAACCTATGTATCTCACAGGCATTTTTATGCTGACGTACCTATTTTCACATGTGTTTCAGGATATGATGCATAGGATTTATCAAGATACACTTAGGCGGACTTGGGCCTTAGCGACAATAAAAGATGCAAGACTAGTTATTTATGTTATGTTCCTTTGATTGTCAAGACATTGTAACTCTTTTATTTTAATAAAATAATATTTCAATTTCCATGTGTTATGAAACAATGATTCTGTTACAACACTCCCCGACGTTTCCGCCACGTTTCGTTGTTCTACGTGGTCGGGGTGTGACAGTGGAGATGGACGGTGGTGGGTGGTGGACGGTGGTGGTGGTGGTGGTGGTGGACGTTGATGGGTGGTGGAGATGGACGGTGGTGGAGATGGACGGTGGTGGGTTGTGGACGGTGGTGGTGATGAACGGTGGTGGACGGTGGACGATGGTTGGTGTTGGAGGACAGTGGTGGGTGGTAGACGTTGATGGGTGGTGGCCGGTGGTGGTGCTGATGGACGGTGGTGGGTGGTGGATGGTGGTGGTGATGAACGGTGGTGGGTGGTGGACGGTGGTGGTGGTGATGGACGGTGGTGGGTGGTGGATGGTAGTGGTGGTGATGGACAGTGGTGGTGGGTGGTGGTGTTTAACCTTCTGCAAACCTTAGAAGATCTTATAAGTGGCTGGACCAAGTCTGCACCAAGAAGACCTCGCGCAGACCTTTTTTAATGAAACGTTTTCGGAAAAACAAGCAGTCTGCGCGTGACAATGTATGCGCGCGTGGTCTGCGTTGAGCAGACAGAAGAGCCTGCACAGAGGTTTTATGAAAAAATAAACAGCACCTAAGTCAAGCATACGTTAACGAAAACAAAATACTTTGATATTATTAACATATAAATATATTATACAATAAAAGCCTAAAAGCCTTTTTTATTCTAGTTCTAGAGATATGCAACAAATGTATGAAACAGTATTTTATTTAAAAGTAGTTTTCTATATAAAATAAAACAATACAAAACAAATATGAGTTACAAATTAACAAATAGTTAAGTAGTGGGGGTGAAAATGCGCATAATAAAGAAGTTGAAGGCTAAATATGGAAAAGACAAGTATGCCGGCGATGAGCGGATTTTACGTGTAAGGCAATATAAGTCCATCCACGTGCTTTGCTTTTTCCCACATGCTACGCCGGCGTATTGTAGTTAAACCAATCTTTTAAGTTAACATTTCCTTTTAAAGACGTGTGTTTTAACAACGTGTGTGTTTTAAGAAAGGAAAAGGAGGATGATTTTAGTGTTATCTATCTTCAGGGCGGACTCAGTATTTTTTTCTTGGTGGTGCGAAAATTTTTTAATGATTTTAAACCCCTAGCTATATAATAAAATTCGGTTCATAGCAGGTCGGGTCATGTAAAACAAGTAAACACAAACAAACAAAGTTTCATAGCAGGTTGAATCAGATTGGGTCGGGTCCATTTCAATTTTCAAACAATCAAACCCTGGTTCCTAACTTCCTATCACGTTAACAAACAAAAAAGCATCAAAGTTCAAACCATCCCTACTTCTATTTCTCTTAATCATTAAATAAAAGAACAAAAAAACTTATCCAAAACATACCTTGGTGTTTAATTAGAAGAATCCGGCGAAAAAAAAAGTGGTTCAACCCCTTTGCTCTTGAAAAATCGCGGCATAACTTCCCTATTCAATATTCCTTCCTAATCCTATCACATACAAAATAAACAAGGATCTTCAAGTGTTCAACCATAGACCATGTTCCTTAATTTTCAATTTAAAAATTTGAATTTCAAGCCCTAGTAATTGTTATTTACCAACCAACAATCATATAATCAACAAAACCACCTAACTAAAGACTAGAACAACCCAAAAATACATGAAAACATATTGACGAGGTATGACTCGGATCGGCTAAACCGACCCGGCCATTACCTATTATTTTATTATAAATAATTAATTATAAACATTTATTCTAGAATGTTCTATTCTGCATGGATAAATCACGTAACTAAATCCCCATTCTTTTGGGAATATCATGCAAGCCCCTAACTTATCGGAGCCCATCCTAAGTTAGGAAAAACCATAATGGTAAACTATAAATAGAGGTAAACATCTAAGGTATGATTCATCTTGCTCTCATTCATTCTCTCTCTTTCTACCCACTTATACTTTCTCCCAAACCGAGACTTATTCTCACGCCGGAGGGTGGTTACAAGAATAACCCCATTCCTGTAACGAGTCCTAACGGTGTTCTGTTTTGCAGCTAGCAGTTCGGATCGCCAAGAGTTGAAGTCCTAGTTTGATACTACCGTGAAGGTTAGTGTTTCTTCATTGGCGCCATCCGTGAGACCTTTTCGGTAACAACTAGACTGAACCCCATGGCAAGCGATCAGAACGTAGCAGTAACACCAAGCCAAGCGATGGTAGATAACAATCCATTGCTAGAAACAGGCCCCATTACCACCATGCCGGCCTCACCAGCTGTAACAAGGTCGCTCGACTTGGAGTTCGAAGCAGAAGGACCCCCACCAGGCTTTACAGGCACCACAGCCGTTTCTTCTGGGACAACGGCGGCAGACCTGTTTTCCTACACCTCCCTGCAGTTCCGATCAGTCGAACCAATTGCAACAGGCGTTAACGTTTTCACCCCAGCAACAACCATCAGTGCACAAGCTATACGTCGTAGCACTATGCCAGTTATTACATCGGCAAGCCCAAGCACTGTTATACCGCAGGTGACCATGCCTCAATACTATCAACCTTCGGTCACCTACGCCATGTCACCCTTGTATTCGGCAGCATTAATGGCGGCGTTATCTGTTGGTGCATAAATGTCTGTTAACTTCGTATTTATAGAGTCTTGTATCTAAATAGGATAATCTAGTGTTCAGCAGGTCGGAAAACAGGTTTTGAGTGTTAAAAGGTAATTTCGTACGAAATTACACAATGGTAATTTCGCACGAAATTAATGATTTCGCATGAAAGTAATTTCGTTTGTATAGGTCCGTGCGAAATTACCTGCCCTATAAATACCCAACTTGCTGATTCATTTGTAACGTTTCCGATTCAGAGCCGAGGTGCTGCCAGTTTGTCAAACGATCTGTAAAAGCTTTGAAATCAATAATAAGAAGATAATTAAGGAGAATCAAGCTGTTTCAAGTCTATTTCTCTGATTCCGCCTTTGAAATAGATCATATACTCTTCTGGTTGACTCATTAGGGTCACACAACGATCCAACAAGTGGTATCAGAGCTCAGGAAGAAGAGTTTATACCAATTCAGCTTGTTTTCATCACTTCTACTCCTTCTTTTCAAAATTTAATGAGATTTTACGATTAAAATGGCTTAATTTTCACATATTACACGCGAAACATCGTTTTATTGAATCCTTGAAAGAATTGGACCAAAATTCGTACAAAAATTGGATCAATTTGACAAAATGGTGGCCGACATGCTGATGTCATCATAATTTCGCTCGAAATTGTCACTGTGATTTCGCACGGAATAACATTTTGTGGCTAATTTCATTTGAAAGTGCTCATAATTTCATACGAAATCATATTTCGCTTGAGGATTTCATACGAAATTACTAATTTCGCACCAAGTTGGCTTAATTTCGCTTGAAACTAAGCTAATTTCGCTCGAAATTATATTTCGCTTGGTAATTTCGCTCCAAATACCTAATTTCGTTTGAGTGGGTATTTCGTGTGAAGAAGTAATTTCGTTTGAAACATCTGATTTCGTGTGAATTGGTATTTCGTTTGAGTTGATATTTCATTTGTAGGCTGTTATTTCGTTTGAAGTCATTTCGTGTGAAGTGATTTCGTTTGAGATTGTTGTTAAAATCAAAAATTTGTCTAAGTGTTTGTTGATTGTTTCAGATACGTGAAGATGGATGAGTTTATGAATCCGTTCAGTGACATGTTTGCTTTCACGGGAAACACCGGAGATGATACATCGAACAACACAAATGAAAATGTTTCTAATCCAAGTGCAAAGAAAACTCTGTCTGATGCTTTGAGTGTGGAGAGTGCATATGGCACATACAACAAACCTCCCAAACTGATGGCGATTGAAGAATACAATAGATGGGCTAAAAGGTTTGAAGAGTGGCTAAAAGCGTTTGCGTATCCAAGCTGGAAAAGCTTGAAAAATGGTTTCAATATGGGAAGATCGGATTATGAAAATATAACAGAGTCTGATGATGTAGATAGTTTTGTTGCTGAACAAAAGTGCATTGCATTGCTTCATCAGTCTGTGAGAGACGACATAATATCGTTGATTGAGTACACAAATGCGAAAGATCTATGGGAGAAACTAAAAGTAAAATGTGTGGGTAGTGCCGAGATAGTTAAAAACAAAAAGAAGTTGTTAAGAAAAGAATATGATTTGTTTGGATGTTTGAAAAATGAATCTGTATCTAAGATGATTGAAAGATTTGGGCATTTGAAGCTGGAACTTGCAAGACACGGAATCGTGTACACTCAAGAAGAGTTAGTTGACAAACTGTTTGACTCGCTGCCGGATGATAAAGACTGGCAATACTTTGCTTTGATGCTGAAGAATACAATCAAGTCGGAGGATCTGACGGTTGATCTGTTAATCGAAAGATTGGAGAGTTATGAATTGGAGATCAAGAAATCAAACAAAGTCAATAATTCCTCATATCAGCAGAATGTTGAGCTGTATTATTGAGGTAGTATGATCCCGAAGAATGTGTCTCCTAAGACAGCTTTCTCAGCTGAAAGTTCTAACATGTCAAATCAAGAAAGTTCAAGCAGTGGTTATCATGGAGGTTCATCGTCAACTACTTCAAGTCAATCAGTTCCAAAGAATCTGTTTCAATGTAACATTGCTGTGGATCTAAAGAATGCTCAAAATTTCAGTGAAGAATCCGCAAAGCAACAAATGGTGTTTTTAGCGTCTGTCTTAGAATCTTATGAAAGCATCGTAGCAGGAAAGATCGGAAACACTAACCTCACCAAGGAAGATTATGATCAGATCGACCCAGAGGAAATGGAGTTGATAGATATCAGGTGGTGTATTGTATGGCTAGTGCAGTCAGACGAGCGCAAAGATTCATGGAGTTACAGGTAGACATTCTATTGGTGGACCTTCAACCAAGCTAGGGTTTGATAAGTCGAAGGTCACGTGCTTTAAATGTAAACAAAAAGGTCATTTTAAAAGAGAATGTCGAAATGCATATGCTGATGATACGGCAAATCCATTCAGAGAGGATTATTACAAAAAAATAATTTATCATCAGAACAAAGCTGAACCGCCTAGAATAAAGCAGATTGAAGAAAATCCCAAAGAAAAATCCAGAGCACTTGATGTTATCCATGACGATGAGGGATATGATTGGAGTGAAGTGTTACCAGAAGAAGACGCTGTGGGCTATGCATTTGTGGCAAAAATTGTTCCTTTCAAAGACAACAGAACAGAAGAAGAAAAATTTGTCAACAGAAGAATGAAAGCCCAAAACAGGATGAGCAGAATCTATTATACATACAAAGAAGCTAAAAAGGCGAAAAGATGGGACACTGATAGAGAATGTTACCTTGATCCCCAAGGAAACATTGCTGTTGATCCAGATTCTATTAGTGTTGAAACTCTCACCAAATAAATTGCTGAAGAAGAAGAAGCCAGACAGAGAGAATGGTGGGGAGGAGGAGAAGCTGAAGAAAAAGAAAAAGAACAAGAGAAAGAGCTGCAGATAAAGAAAATTGATGACGGGATTATTGATACGTCACAAGAATTCACGACTGAGAATTTGAAGAAGATGGCTGACAAAGTGTTTGCTGCGAAAGAACTAGAGGTAGTTTTTGGTTCTGGCACTGAGTCTAAAACCAAGGTTAGTCAGATTGATGCAACCAATGAAACAGGTAAGAAAGCTAAAACTGAGAGCGACTGCAAAAATTGCATGAAAGACTGCAAGGTTTGTAGTACAATTGCTTACCTTAACGGTAAAACGGTTGAAGAACTGACAGGAAGGGTCAGAGATGTTGAAAGTCAGATCTTAAACCGTGACAAGATGTTGAAAGCTTCCAATGATAGAGTAAAAGAATTAACTGAGAAAATCAAAAATGATAAAAGTGACGTAGAATTAGGAAAGAAAATGTAAAATTAATTCATGAAAATCGTCAACTTTCAGAAAATTTTGAGAAGCTAAAACGAACGGTAAAAGATTCTGATGAGAGAAATGGTAAGACATACAAAGAAAATGTTCAATTGTCAGGTGTTCTTAGGGTAAAAGAAGAGCTAATCAATCAACAACTGGATGAAATTGCCAAGTTGAAGCTTCAGTTTCAAGAAGCTAAAATTGAAAATGAACGCATTCAGTTGAAACTGAACAGTTACAACTCCGCAAGTTTTGTTCTTCAACATATAGTTCCTAAACCAATTGGGAAGAACAAAGCAGGCGAAGATGTTTATTCGGATGGAACTGGGATTGGGTTTCATCAGGTTCCACCGCCAGTGTTAAATAATTTTTCAAAGAAAAAATCAGGGTTGGTTAATGATGACGAAGAAAATGATGTTAAGCTTCCAGTCACGATTGATGTCACATTTACCACACCATCTGATGAAGATAGTGTTCAATCTGAAGTTGTGAAAAGCATGGTTGAAAATGTTTTAAAGTCTGAAAGTGACACTACTGAGGATGATGAGTGCTTTTTGGATAAATACATTCCAAAATCAAAATCCAAAAACAACTTAAATGAAGAACCTAATCTTGTGATGTACAAGATGTCGGGATCTGATAAGTTGTATTCAGATCGTGATTTTCCTTTGTAAAATGTGAATGTCGATAAATTGAAAAATGTGTTCAAGTTGGTTGAGATTGATGTTTGTGAACTTGAAGGTTTGAAACGTTCCAAATGACAATTAAACTTTGAAAAAGATAAAGATTACTACAAAAAACCCGTTGTACCACCGCATTTTTCTAGTAACAATCAAAACAAATGGTCGGGTGGTTATAAGGGTGGTAAGAATTATCAAAGAAAGAATTTTCAAAACAAGAAGTTTGTTGAGAAAAAGGTGTTTGTAAAACGCTCGAGTTCTCATTCCGAGCAGGAATCTGAGATTTTTTCAAAAACAAATGAAGAGTTTTTTTGAAGAAAAGGCTTCACAGCCTTAGACTGAAGGTACAAGTCAGGTAGATTCTCGTACATGCTTTAAGTGCAACAAAGTTGGACACATTGCACGAAAGTGCACCAACTTAAAGCCTAAGTCTGAAGTTGCTGAGAGACAGAAAAAGAAAGCTGATGCAAAAGGCAAAGCACCAATGGTTGTTGAGAAGAAAGTTTTGAAAAATGAAAACACAAAAATCAAAACTGAATCCGTAAAGAATGTGGTAACTAAAACTGATAAGTTTTACAAACGGGTTGCTTCACGTCAACAAGCATGGAAACCAAAATCAGTTGAAAAGAAACCAAGTTCTCCAAAACCAAAGGTTTCTAAGTTGGAAAAACAATCGTCTTCTACCACTTTGGTAAAGATGAATGTTCCTGTGGATTACTATGAGAAACTGGTACCACAAGAGGCTACAACTTCTGAAAAGAAGGATGTATCAAAGAAAGATCAATCATCTGTTCAACTTCTTAAAAATGATTTCGTTTTATATAAAGAGGTTGAGATTGGATCTGAGGAGAACTTAAAGATGAATGACAAGAATTTTCCGCCACTTTACACTGCTAAAACTCACATCAAAGTCAAGCTACCTGAGTCAAAAGAGGCTTGGGTGGCATCACAATCTAACTAAAGTGTTTGTGATATGTGTAGGAGCTTCCAAGATCCGTTTCACATTGGATTATGGATAGTGGAGCTTCTCAGCACATGACGGGGAAGAAGACCCTACTGTACGATGTTAGAGGGTTTAATGGAGGATATGTAGGTTTTGCAGGCAATCAATGAGGTCGAATAGTCGGTGAAGGAACTTTATCAAATGGAATTGTCACGTTTGAACGAGTAAACTACTTCGCCGAGCTTGAAAACAATCTTCCGAGCATCTCTCAGATTTGTGATCGTATGTATACAACACACTTTACAGATAAGGAATGTTTGATCTTGAAACCAGGATTTGTTGTTCCCGAAGAGTGGGTGATCATGAGAGAACCTAGAGTGAATGATCTGTATGTGTTGGACATGAGTGTAGCAACTACTACCACGGGTCAAGCACACTGTTTTATGTCAAGAGCAAAGGAAAAAAGAATCGCAATTGTGGCATCGAAAGATGGGCCACATTCACCTACGAAAAATGAATCACCTGGTGCATAATGACTTAGTTATTGGTGTTCATGTGAAAGGTTTTCATCTTGAGGGGGAGTGTATTAGCTGTGTCAAAGGCAGGCAAAAGAAGAAATCTCACCCTGGAAAGAAAGTTAACTCAGTCTCAAGACCGTTAGAGAGACTCCATATGGATCTGTTTGGTCCAGTAAATGTCAAAAGTATAACGGGTGATCTTTACTGTCTAGTAGTAACAGATGACTACTCGAGATTTTCATGGGTATCATTTTTGAAGTCAAAAGATGAGACATTTGAAAGTTTGATGACGTTGTTCAGAAAGATTGAGAACTTGTACCAAACTCGAATTAGAAGAATCAGGAGTGACAACGGTACAGAGTTCAAGAACAACAAGATGGAAGAATTTTGTGATGAGAGAGGTATACTGCAAGAATTTAGTGCTCCTTACATTCCACAGCAAAATGGAGTAGCTGAAAGAAAGAACATGACGCTAATTGAAACGGCTAGGACGATGCTTGCTGATTCGAAATTACCAGTCAACTTTTGTGCAGAAGCAGTATCAGCCGCTTGCTATACACTCAACCGGGTTCTTACAATGAAGAAATTCAACAAGACATGTTTTGAGCTGATCAATAACCGCAAACCAAACCTGAAGTATCTGGAACCGTTTGGGTCTCCCTGCACAGTTGTAGAACCTTTTGGGAAATTTGGTGCAAAGAGCATTGAAGGAATTTTCGTAGGTTATGCGAGTCCATTGAAACGAGTCTTTGTTCCAAGCTTGAAGCGGATTATCGAAGCACATAATGTTGAGTGTCAAAGTTATACCATGCCACCGCAAAATCCAGGCGACTCATGGCGTTTTAATTACGATACACGGTGGGATTCGTTTGACATTGAAGAAGAACCAGATTTCTTTGACGATTTGGATATTCTAAGAGAGTATGAAGAATCACAAGAAAGGTTTCCAGCTGAGTATTCTAGACGTCAAAATCGAGCTTCCAATGATGATGAAGCAGGTCCTAGTAATGCTGGAGAACATGATGATATTCAACAAAATCTTGACAATCAGACGGCAGTCAATGATAATCAAGAATCTGAAGATAGACCTGTATTTGATCGTGGTGACTCAGATTCTGAGGGGGAGCAGATCCAGATATCAAGTCAAACAATTCCAGTCAGTAAACAAGGTGCAAATAAGAATGTCACAAATTTGGAAGGCGAGGTAGATGTTCCAGGCGAGGTGATGCCGAGAACTCTTTTGTACCATCCAGAAGAGCTGATTATTGGAGAATTACAATCAGGCATTCGCACAAGACGTCAAATTGACCAAGGCCTTACTTGTTTTTATTCTATAGTTGCTCCGTTACAAACTGAGTTTTCACTTAGTTGTTTTATTTCGTAGATTGAACCGCGAACATACAAGGAAGCGCTAACTGAAGATTCTTAGGTCAACGCGATGCAAGAGGAGCTGAGTCAGTTTGAGAAGTTGGGAGTTTGGAAATTGGTAGACTTGCCTGATGGTCACAGGAAGATAAACACCAAGTGGGTGTTCAAGTGTAAGAGAGACGATCGAGGAGTTATTATTCGTAACAAAGCTCGACTCGTAGTCCAGGGTTTCAGTCAGCAGGAGGGTATAGATTTCACTGAAGTGTATGCTCCGGTTGCTAGACTTGAAGTGATCAGAATTTTCCTAGCATTTGCATCTTGGAAAAATTTTAAAGTTTGTCAGCTAGATGTTAAATCGGCGTTTCTCTATGGGAAGGTAAAAAAGGAGGTATATGTCGGACAGCCACCGGGCTTCACCGATCCAATCCACAAAGACAAGGTTTACTTACTGGATAAAGCGTTGTATGGTTTACACCAGGCCCCGAGAGCCTGGTACGAGACATTGTCTCAACACCTACTTGCCAACAGTTTCATCCGTGGAAAAGTGGATGCCACTCTATTCACCAAAGAAGTCGACGAACATCTTCTGATAGTTCAAATATACGTGGACGACATCATATTCGGGTCAACAAATGAAAATTTGTGCAAAGATTTTGAAAAAGTTATGAAGCAGAAATTTGAAATGTCATCGATGGGTGAGATGAAATTTTTCTTGGGACTTCAAGTTGATCAACTGCCTAAGGGAATTTTCATACATCAGACGAAGTATGTTCATGATATCTTAGAGAAATTTGGGATGTCAGGTTCTACTCCAGCCTCCACCCCATTAGCAACGAACCATGGGATAAATCCTGATCTTACCGGAGAGAAGGTAGATGAAACGTTGTATCGTTCCATGATCGGATCGCTGATGTATTTGACAGCTTCTAGACCCGATATTATGTATCCAACCTGCCTCGCAGCAAGATTTCAATCTAACCCGAGAGCTTCGCATATGGTCATTGTGAAACGGATATTACGCTACCTGAAAGGAACTCCATCACTGGGGTTGTGGTATCCAAGAGAAGGCGATTTCATGCTCGAAGGGTATTCCGATTCCGATTTCGGATGCTGCAAAGTTAACGCTAAATCAACAACAGCGGGGTGCCAGTTTTTCGGACCACGATTGGTTACCTGGCAATGCAAGAAGCAGACCTCTGTGGCTTTATCCACATGTGAAGCTGAGTATGTATCTGATAGCAGCTGCTGCTCTTAGATCTTGTGGATCCAGCAACAGATGCGCGACTACGGTTTGCAATTTCTTAACACCCCTATCTTTGTTGATAATGAGGCAGCGATAAACATTACTAAAAATCCTGTTCATCACGCTAAAACGAAACACAATGAAATTCGTCATCACTTCATCCGAGACTGTTTCGAGAAGAAGTTGATACGAATTGAGAAAATCCACACTGACGAACAAAAAGCTGATTTACATACCAAAGCGTTTGATAAAACTCGTTTTCAATATCTTTTAAATTTGAACGGTATGAAGCTTTTATCGGTGTCGGAAGAGATTCTTGGCGTAGATGAAGGTACCAATGTAGATGATGTTGAGAAGCATTCTGCAATGGTTTGTCGATTTTTTACTTATTTTGGTATTTAGGGGGAGTAGGTTATATTTTTATATTTTTCAGAAAATACAAAAACAGTAAAAAAATTCAAAAATGCAAAAACATGAGATATTTTCAAAATACAAAAACAATAGAAAACCAGAAAAGAGCTTGTGTAAAAAGGGAAAATGATAGTACATTGGCTTGACAGTTACAGTATGCTAAAGATATGTAAAGTTTAAAAGTCTTAAACAGTCTCGCTGATGATATGCCGATAGGTTTTTGCACATTTAGTAGGTTTGTTCGGGATATAAACCTAAATCTTTACTTGCTTATTTCGTGGGGAACGCTACTTGGATATATAGGTAACCCCTGAAATCTTGTTTGAAAGATCCCTCTTTCTGAGATACTAGGTCTTTATACTCAGTGATATCTGGGGTATTATCCCGGGACTTCTGATATTGTAATTTTCAAGATAATGTTTTGAAAATTGTTTGAACAAAAGTCAGTTTCGTTTCGTCCTGAATCAACCAAGGTCATTAAGTTGGACTTGGTAGATAAATTGAGTACTCAGGCTCATTAACTTGGACCTGAATACTTAAGTGGATTTCTAGAAACCAATAAAAACTTCAAAATGTTGTCAAAAAGGAGAATAGTTTGTAATGTTATATTCTTGAAAAGCAGGAAACAAGATCTCCATGGCATTGAAAGTATAAAGTTTGAACCAGAATTCGAGCTCCAACATATTGAAAGGGGGAGTCTACATTCTGGATCAACACTCAAAGGGGAGTTTGAAGAGTTTTGAAGATAGAGATTGAAGGATGCTTACAGTGTCAGACAAATTGGACAGAGAAAAAGATAGATCAAGACTAAAGACTGAAGATTTGATGCTAAAGACTTCGTCAACATCCAAGGGGGAGTCTGTTGGTGCATAAATGTCTCTTTATAGAGTCTTGTATCTAGATAGGATAATCTAGTGTTCAGCAGGTCGGAAAACAGGTTTTGAGTGTTAAAAGGTAATTTCGTACGAAATTACACAATGGTAATTTCGCACGAAATTAATGATTTCGCATGAAAGTAATTTCGTTTGTATAGGTCCGTGCGAAATTACCTGCCCTATAAATACCCAACTTGCTGATTCATTTGTAACGTTTCCGATTCAGAGCCGAGGTGCTGCCAGTTTGTCAAACGATCTGTAAAAGCTTTGAAATCAATAATAAGAAGATAATTAAGGATAATCAAGCTGTTTCAAGTCTATTTCTCTGATTCCGCCTTTGAAATAGATCATATACTCTTCTGATTGACTCATTAGGGTCACACAACGATCCAACATTATCCACGCCGCCCCATCAACCAGTGGTTATGCCAGCGGGAATCATGAACGCCCCAGTTACACCAGGAAATCAAGCTTACTTCCCCGGGTACTATTACGCACCCCCGTACGGGTACTTACCCCCGTATAACACTTCATTGTACACTCCCCAAGGAGCAACACAAGGCCATGCTCAGCAATCGCCATACGCGGCTTACATGGCCCCTGGTGGACTTTCCCAACATCACAACCAGTTTACGGTCAGACCCCGCCAACAGCGGAACCTGCTTATGATAGAGGAAACACGTCTAGGCCTCGATTTTCTCCAGGTGGAGGCCCCAGCCCCATACCGAACATCACCACGGCTCAACCTCCTGTCATCCAGGGTACCAGCCAGGGTGGGATCACTCCTCCAATACAACCCATAAATGTAGAGGAGGACGAACTTACCAGACCTTACAAACCGGTGGACGCAACTTTCAAATTCAAGTTCACCAGAAGAATAGCGAAAGCTCCTATCAAGGAAAAGCCCAATATGCCTCAAACTATAGGCAAATACGATGGTCTAGGCGACCCCGATGACCATCTCAATTTATTCAAAAGTGCAGGGGAAGTAGCCTGTTGGCCTATGCCCCTCTGGTGCAAGATGTTTGTCCAAACGCCGGTAGGCACGGCTCGAGTCTGGTGGGATAGTTTGCCCACTGGGGAGATTGACAGCTTTGAAGACCTAGAGGCTAAGTTCATCTTGCAATTCAGCCAACAGCGCAGGCACACTAAAGATCGAAACGAGCTCCTTCATATCCGCTGGCGAGAATATGAAATGGTGGAAAGTTTCATCGTTAGATTCAATAAAGAAAGCCTGGCAATCCCGGGTGTCACAAACGATCTAGCGTGTGGAGCTTTCCTACAAGGAGTAAATGATGATGAGCTATTAAGAACACTTTACGGAAGAGATGGTGTGCCTCCCACCATCGACGAAATCTTGAGGATAGCTAAGGTGTACGTTATACAAGAAAAAGCTGTAGCCGCCAGTCACGCGGCCAATAGAAAAAAGGAGGCTCAGAAAAGCCAAGAGTATAGAGAACAGCGGGGTTCTAAAAATAAAGGTAGAGGAGACCGATACCAAAAAGGTGATAGAACGGATTCGCGGTATGATAGGTCTAGAAATACCTACTCAAGGAATGAATCCTCTAAGCCGCGATCCGATTACCCTAACCTGAGCAAGATGCCAGCAGAAATCCGAGCCTCCGAGAACCTCAAGTTTAACCCTCCAAAGCTGCTAAAAGACAACCCCAACAAAGATATAAGCAAGTACTGTGAATACCACAAAGGGAGCGGCCACGATACTAGTGACTGTTTTCAGCTAATGAAGCAGATTGAATACTTCGTGAAAGCGGGTAAATTGGCACACCTGGTGAGAGACATCAAACAGGGCCCGCCACCCGTCAAAGAAGAAAACGACAAGGCGGCCGGTAAAAGGCCGCGAGAGCTAAACATGGTACACGCGGATAAGGGAAAATGGGTCAAGCGGAGTTTCTCCACGCTCGAACCCTGGATGCTGGCGACTATGACAATCGAGCCTCGCGTGGAAGATTTGCACCTCACTACGGACGCCTTAATCATATCTGCTGTGGTGGGTGATTATCACATGAGGAGGATCCTGGTAGATACCGGGAGTTCAGAGGATATTATCTATGAGCATTGCTTCAATAGAATTCAACCAGAAGATAGAAGACTGCTTGAGTCAGTACACGCCCCCATAAAAGGGTTCACAGGGGAAAAGGTGGACCCCATTGGCCAAATTACTTTCCCAGTCACATTCGGACATGCCCCCCGGGAAAGAACCGTACTCCTTACATTCCTTGTGATACGCGCTGAGTCTTACCACAATGTAATCATCGGAAGGTTCACCCTGGGGAAATTGGATGCCAACGTATCTACGGCGCGAGGGTTCATGAAGTTTCCCACCCCGCGGGGCATTGCTAAAGTATTTCGAGATAAGGTGGGGGAGGTATTGGACACCAAAAGATGTCGACAGGGGCCCACCGGCGCCATCGGCCCGGAAAGTGGGTATTAAGCACACGCCATCCGGATCAGACAGTGACAATAGGGGACAGCCTCTCCCCGGAGGTCAAAAACAACCTGAAACAACTGCTGAGAAGAAACGCCGATATCTTCGCTTTTGAGCATTCTGACATGACTGGGATACCCCGGGAAAGGGCAGAGCACAGGCTAGCGACACTCCCGGGCATTAAACCCATTGCACAGGGCAAACGCAGTATGGCTCCAGATCGAAGAGCGGCGGCAGTCAAAGAAGTACGAAAGCTGGTTAAAACTGGAATACTTAGAGAAACAAAGTACCACACATGGGTATCAAACCCCGTTATAACAACCCTAAAGAAAACCGATACCCTTATAAGTTTTCCGACACCCTAATATATTTTAAAATATTCCAATATGTCCTAAAATACACCCCATACGTGAAAACGGGCCCTGAATACCATAATTATTATTAAAATAAATTAAAAATGGAATTTTTGGGTTTGAGGCGGGCCGCGTGAGCCACACCTCAATCCTTACGCGGGCCGCGATGAGGTGAAACCTGGCGTAACCTTGGGCCGCCACGTGGCCCAACACATGTCGAGGCTAGTTGGTGACCCGGATCAGCTACGCTGTTGACCAGCGTTGACGCGGGCCGCATAGGCCTTTGCCTACTTTTATGCGGGCTGCGAGAAACCCGAACTCAGCCCCTATAAAGCTGGAGCTTGGGCCTTCAGTTTACGTCGCTCAAATTCAATTCTCTCTCAACGAATTTCTGATAGTATAAGCCATGGTCGGGTCTAATAACCCCCTAATTAGCGAAATTCTGCTCCGTTGTAAGTATCATAACCCCTGGATACGTATTAGATACGCTGTCCGATTGATCTAGAGTTCTGTAACACTGTCGTGGTTCTGCCCGACGTAGTCGTTGGAATGCCATCTCGGGGAGGGTATTACTAATGTTAAAATGGGTTATTATACTAACACGTGTGCATTTGTGTAATTTATAGACAATTCCCAGGGAACCCTTACAGAAAATCTAAGACAGCAATGTGAGTAATCTCCTTTTTGTAAACAGTTTTTACAAAACCTTAACTATTTTACAATGCAATTTAGCAGTGATTGAGTCTTTGTAATTCTACGATTACTGCCGGTATGTTGGGGTTTTGTATACAAAATGTGAGACACGTTACCATTGGACGAGGAGTTAGCCAATGTGTAATATGACCCACCAGTCAGGATTGACAGTACTGAATGAGTAATTGGGTAGATATAAACATTGTGATCGCTTTCAATACTGTTTAAATTAAATTAATGTTTCTTAATTAAACTGGGATTCACTCACCAGTATTTCCCACTGACAAATGTTTTTAAAACCCTTTTCAGGTAACACAATGTGAAAGCCAATTAGAAGCCAGCTGGATAGCACTGAAGGCTTGGAAAAATGGCTATAAAAGTTACCTAAATAAAGAAGGCGTTTTAATTCAATAAAATGGGATTTATCCCAATAAATCAGTTTGTAATGAAAACTTTGGTTTTATCCCAATGTGTTTATTTCTATAAAATGTGGTGTTTTACTCTGATAAAATATTTCCTAACTACGGTCCTGATGTAATTTCCGCTGCCAAATTAATAAACACCGATACCACTGACACTGAGTTCGCGGCCGCCCGTTCCTGGGACAGATAGGGGCGGGGGTTGTGACAGAAGGTGGTATCAGAGCTAAGCCACTGATTCAGCCACAGAAGCGTTATGCTGACATCAAAATTCAAATTGTTAGGAAATAAATTAAATTGTATTTTCTTGTTATGTGTTATTTGACTATTTGTTAGTTTACAGTATGAGCGACCAAGGACCATCTGACACGTATCGTCAATTGTCTGGTTCGCCTAGAAGCGAAGGCACCTCCTCTTCTCAGCCTGCCCTCTCAGGGTACTCTGCTAATACGGAAGAAGGAATATTCGTGTTTAAGGCTCAGTCCGAGGAGCCATTCCCTCAGAAAAATAGAGGATGGTTCAGTCGAGGGGCACACGAGCAAGAAAGCGTATGAAAAAGTTACAAGACCAGAGAGTACTAGCCGCAGTAAAAAGAGAGACTGATGCCTATGCCCAGGATATGATTAATAGGGGTATAGCAATATCCACATTCTAGCAACCACTGCAGCTTACCCTAACCTAGAGAAAATGATAGCACCCCAACCACAACCACCAATTCCTGACCAACCAATGGAAATAAAAAACCGTGAAAATCAAGTAGAAATGCATGATTTCAACCCGGAGGAAATACCTAGGGTACCCGCACCAAATCCCTTAGACCCAAATTACGACCCCTGGTGGGACGATAATAGGGACTATGTGCAACGCTACCCGATACATGAAGACATACCCATGCCAAACATAGGAGCTTACCCAGGTTTAGATCCTTTAGATCCCTATTACCACGATGTATTCATTAGGGAGATTTTAGAAAATCCTTACCAATTTCAGGCCCCTACACCTCCATACCAGGAACCTGCACCCCAGATTCCAAACCCAATCCTAGAACCTGCACCCCCAATGAGTGCAGACAATGTACAAGAACTTATGACATTTGGTGAGGAAATTTTAGAGAGTAGTGAAAGAATGCGACAGGTGGGAGAGCGACTCGTCTGGAAGTACGACGGGCGCAATATGGATTTCTGGATGAATCCATATCCATGAATGTGATGGTGGAAACGGTAGTAGTAATAATAATAATAAAATAATAATAATATGTGTGTATGTATGAAAAAAAACTACGGATGCCTATTACTAGTAGTGTAGTTTTAAATTTTAGTTGGTATTGTAATTTTAATTTCAGTACTGGTGTGTAATAGATGCATATTATATGAATAGAGTAAAGTCGCAATGATCGACGCTTTTGACCAAAATGTGTGTCATGTGATTGGTTATATTAAATATTATTTTGTGATATTTATACATGGTAAATATTTAAAATTCAGATGGCCGACGAAGGAAATCAAGGAAATCTGAATAACGAAGAGTAACATTAACTTGGTTAATGAGAATCCGAGCATCAATAACAATGGAAACCAAGTGGATAATAGTGCCATTCAACACATAGTGGCACAAGGAATTATAGATGCAATTCCATTTATTATTCAAACGGTTCAGGAAGCGAATAATAAAAGTAAACATAGCAGTAAGCGACCAACTGAACCAGAAAACAGCGTAAACAATGGACCTGTACTTCAAGTGCCAATTCCCAAAAGAAGAAGAACCATGTCTTATGGTTGTTCTTATAAAGAATTATAGTCCTGCAAACCAATAGAATTCTCGGGCAATGAAGGACCCATTGCAACTCTACGCTGGATAGAAAAGACTGAGGCTGTTTTAAAAATAAGCAAGTGTGCTGAAGAAGACAAGATAATGTTTGATTCTAATCTATTTAAAAACTCAGCCTTAGAATGGTGGAACACTATCCTCCAGTCAAGAGGAAGTGATAAGATTTACAACATGGAATGGGAGGAATTTAAAAATATGGTAGAAAGGAAATTCTGCCCTCCCAATGAAAAGGAACAGATAACGAATAAGTTTCTGAACCTTAGGATGACTGGGATAGATAGTAAGGGTTATACTACTACATTCTTTGAATATGCTAGATAGTACCAACCCTTGCATCACCTGAACCGGTATTAATCTCCCGTTACATCTGGGGATTAATCGGAGAAATTAGACATGTAGTCAAGGCAGCTAGACCGCAAACCATAGAAGAAGCTGTAGAATTAGCAAACACCTTGACAGATGAATTAATCCGTACTAGAGAAGAAGACCAGAGAAGAAACCTAGCTCAAAGACTTACCCAGGAATTCCGATCTGGAAATTCCAACCGTGGGAAAAATGTAGGTTCCACATCTACACCTTATTGCAAGTATTGCAAAAGGAAACATTCTGGAAGATGCTCCATATATTGCAATTTCTGCAAAATATCAGGACACAAGGAAGAAGATTGTAGGAGGAAAGCCAACAAAAGGATATGCTACAACTGTGGGGAACAAGGCCACATCAAGCCGAACTGTCCGAAATTGGCTCCAGCTGTGAACAACAAGAACACTAAAAATGCTAGAGCATTCGTTCTGACTGCAGATGAAGCCAAGATGATTCAAGATGTGATAGCCGGTACGTTTTTAGTTAATGATGTTTTTGCTAAGGTATTATTTGACTCTGGTGCAAACCAAAGTTTTATTAATACTTCATTTTGCAAACTTCTAAATCAGTCATTAACTAAACTTCCACAAGAATGTCTAGTAGAGACAGCAAATGGAGAAACGATTAGGATTTCTGAAATCTTGCTGGGAGCAAGAATAGAGTTTTTAAATCAAAAGTTTATTGCAAACCTTTACCCAATGAATCTGGCAGGATTTGATGTCGTTTTAGGAATGGATTGGTTAATAGCCAATAAAGCCAGTATTTTATGTGATCAAAAGTCAATCCAAGTAAATTCACCAAAAGGTGAAAAGATCACAATTAAAGGAGATAAACCCTTTAGATCCACGAAATTCATCTCTGTGATGAAAACTGCAAGTTATATAAGAAAAGGGTCTATAGTATATTTGATTTCTATAATCACTAACACTAAAGGAAAAGAATTAAAAGACATTCCAGTAGTGTCCCAGTTTTCAGATGTATTTCCAGAAGAATTACCAGGACTACCGCCAGACAGAGAAGTCGAATTCAGAATCCATCTGTTAACCGGAACAGCACCAATTGCCAAAGCACCCTACCGTCTGGCACCCGTCTAAATGCAGGAAGTGAAGAAACAGTTAGACGAATTGTTGGAAAAATGATTTATACAGCCAAGCTCATCGCCTTGGGGAGCACCGATTTTATTCGTTAAAAAGAAATACGGGTCAATGCGTATGTGCATTGACTACTGTGAATTGAACAAGGTAACAATTAAGAATCGGTATCCATTACCAAGAATCGATGACCTGTTCGATCAATTGCAATGAGCTCGATTTTTCTCTAAGATCGATTTAAGATCAGGATATCATCAATTAAAGGTGCAAGAAGAAGATATTCCTAAGACTGCATTTAGAACAAGGTATGGCCATTATGAATTTACTGTCATGCCATTTGGTTTAACCAATGCCCCAGCCGCATTTATGGACATGATGAACCGAATATGTAAACCATATTTGGATAAATTCATAATTGTCTTTATAGATGATATTCTAATTTACTCTAAAAGTAAAGAGGAACATGCAAAGCATTTGCACGCACTTCTAAGTCTATTAAGAAAAGAAAAGCTTTATGCTAAGTTTTCCAAGTGCGAGTTTTAGTTAGAACAAGTACAATTTCTTGGACACTTAGTTAATCATGAAGGAATTCATGTGGATCCCACAAAGATCGAGGCGATTACTAAATGGAAAACCCCTGAGTCACCAACCGAGGTTAGAAGTTTCTTAGGATTGGCCGGTTATTATAGAAGATTTATTCGAGACTTTTCTAGAATAGCCATTCCTTTAACTAAGTTAACCTGTAAATCCATTAAGTTTGAATGGGGACCAAAACAAGAAGAAGCATTTAGAATTCTTAAGCAAAGATTAACCCACGCACCCATACTAGCATTACCAGAGGGAACTGAAGATTTTGTAGTCTATTGTGACGCTTCCAAACTAGGTTATGGATGTGTGTTGATGCAACGCCAAAAGGTTATAGCTTAGGCATCTAGACAACTTAAGAATCATGAAGAAAATTATTCAACCCATGATCTAGAATTAGGAGCCATAATTTTTGCCCTTAAGATTTGGAGACATTATCTTTATGGTAGTAAGTTTACCATATTCACCGATCATAAAAGTTTAAGGTATGTTTTCGGGCAAAAAGAATTGAATATGAGACAAAGACGCTGGATGGAAATGCTCAGTGATTATGATTGTGATATCCAGTATCATGAAGGAAAAGCAAATGTAGTGGCAGATGCTTTAAGCTGAAAGTATCACGAAAAGCCAAAAAGGGTACGTTCTCTTAAATTAAATCTGCAAGTAGATTTAAATGATCAAATTAGAAAAGCACAAGAATCAGTAATCAAGGATGATACTGAAAAATTAAAATGAATGATTAAGGAATTAAAACAAGGAACAGATGGAATTTGGAGATTCCATAAAAAGAGAATGTGGATACCTAAATTAGGAAACCTATGTCATCGTATATTAGAAGAAGCCCATAAGTCTAAGTATACGATGCACCCAGGAAATGATAAGATGTAACAGGATTTAAGAAAGAATTTCTGGTGGATAGGAATGAAAAAGGACATAGCAACCTATGTTTCTAAATGTTTAACATGTTCACAAGTTAAAGCTGAACATCAGAAACCCTCAAGTTTGGTATAACAGTTAGAAATGCCCGTATGGAAATGGGAATTGATTACAATGGATTTTGTTACCAAATTACCCAAAACAAGGAAAGGTAATGATACAATCTGGGTGATTGTAGATAGGCTAACCAAGTCAGCTCATTTCCTACCAATGAAAGAAACTTTCAGTATGGAACAGCTAGCTAAATTATATGTAAATGAAATAGTTTCATTACATGGAATTCCTTTATCAATTGTTTCTGATAGGGATAGCCGTTTTACCTCTCATTTTTGGTCAAGTTTCCAAAAAGCAATGGAAACCAAGTTAAATCTAAGCACAACTTATCATCCTCAAATGGATGGACAAAGTGAAAGGACGATTCAGACAATGGAAGACATGCTTAGAGCTTGCGTAATTGATTTCGGAGGTAATTGGGACGATCACCTATCTTTAATAGAATTTTCTTATAATAATAGTTATCACACAAGTATCAATGCTGCACCATTTGAAGCACTTTATGGACGAAAGTGCCGAACCCCAGTCTGTTGGGCAGAAGTTGGGGAAAAGCAACTATCTGGACCTGAGATAGTACAAGAAACAACTGAAAAAATTATTCAAGTCAAAGAACGAATGAAAACAGCACGTGATCGACAAAAGAGCTATGCTGACAACCGACGCAAACCCTTGGAATTTCAAATAGGAAATAAAGTATTGTTAAAAGTCTCTCCTTGGAAAGGAGTGGTAAGATTCATCAAAAGAGGAAAGCTAAGTCTCAGATATGTTGGACCTTTTGAGATTGTTAGAAGAATTGGACTTGTAGCCTATCAGCTACAACTGCCAGAGGAAATGGCAGGAATACATGATGTATTTCATGTATCTAATCTCAAGAAATGCTTAGCCGATGAATCACTTGTAGTGCCTCTTAAGGATATAGAGGTAAATGAACAACTCAAGTTTGTAGAAAGCCCTCTACAGATTGAAGACAGGAAAGTCAAGAACCTCAAGCACAAGAGATTAGTTCTGGTCAAAGTGAAATGGGACTCCAAAAGAGGACCAGAGTATACATGGGAGCTTGAATCAGAAATGCTAAGGAAATATCCACACTTGTTCCAGTAGATCTCGGGGACGAGCTCTAAAACAAGGTGGGGAGGATATAACAACCCTAAAGAAAACCGATACCCTTATAAATTTTCTGACACCCTAATATATTTTAAAATATTCCAATATGTCCTAAAATACACCCCATACGTGAAAACGGGCCCTGAATACCATAATTATTATTAAAATAAATTAAAAATGGAATTTTTGGGTTTGAGGCGGGCCGCGTGAGCCACACTTCAACCCTTACGCGGGCTGCGACGAGGTGAAACCTGGCGTAACCTTGGGCCGCCACGTGGCCCAACACATGTCGAGGCTAGTTGGTGATCCGGATCAGCTACGCTGTTGACCAGCGTTGACGCGGGCCGCGTAGGCCTTTGCCTACTTTTACGCGGGCCACGAGAAACCCGAACTCAGCCCCTATAAAGCTGGAGCTTGGTCCTTCAGTTTACGTCGCTCAAATTCAATTCTCTCTCAACGAATTTCTGATAGTATAAGCTATAGTCGGGTCTAATAACCCCCTAATTAGCGAAATTCTGCTCCGTTGTAAGTATCATAACCCCTGGATACGTATTAGATACGCTGCCCGATTGATCTAGGGTTCCGTAACGGCTGTCGTGGTTCTGCCCGACGTAGCCGTTGGAATGCCGTCTCTGGGAGGATATTACTAATGTTAAAATGGGTTATTATACTAACACGTGTGCATTTGTGTAATTTATAGATAATTCCCAGGGAATCCTTACAGAAAATCTAAGACAGCAATGTGAGTAATCTCCTTTTTGTAAACAGTTTTTACAAAACCTTAACTATTTTACAATGCAATTTAGCAGTGATTGAGTCTTTGTAATTCTACGATTACTGCCGGTATGTTGGGGTTTTGTATACAAAATGTGAGACACGTTACCATTGGACGAAGAATTAGCCAATGTGTAATATGACCCACCAGTCAGGATTGACAGTACTGAATGAGTAATTGGGTAGATATAAACATTGCGATCGCTCTCAATACTGTTTAAATTAAATTAATGTTTCTTAATTAACATGGGATTCACTCACCAGTATTTCCCACTGACAAATGTTTTTAAAACGCGTTTCAGGTAACACAATGTGAAAGCCAATTAGAAGCCAGCCGGATAGCACTGAAGGCTTGGAAAAGTGGCTATAAAAGTTACCTAAATAAAGAAGGCGTTTTAATTCAATAAAATGGGATTTATCCCTATAAATCAGTTTGTAATGAAAACTTGGGTTTTATCCCAATGTGTTTATTTCTATAAAATGTGGTGTTTTACTCTGATAAAATATTTCCTAACTACGGTCCTGATGTAATTTCCGCTGCCAAATTAATAAACACCGATACCACCGACACTGAGTTCGCGGCCGCCCGTTCCCGGGACAGATAGGGGGCGGGGGTTGCGACACCCGTGATGGTCAAGAAGCCAGATGGCACATGGTGGATGTGCATAGACTTTAAAGATCTGAAGAAAGCATGCCCCAAAGATGCTTACCCACTACCGGAGATGGATTTCAAAGTTGATTCCCTAGTCCCTTATAGGAACAAGTGCTTCTTAGACGCCTATAAGGGTTACCACCAAATCAAAATGTCCAAAGACGATGAAGAGAAAACGGCGTTTCATACTGATGTGGGCATCTTTTGTTATACCAAAATGCCTTTTGGCCTGCGAAACGCCGGAGCTACTTATCAGCGGCTTATGGATAAAGCTTTCCAAAAACAAATCGGCAGAAACTTAGAAGTATATGTTGACGATTTAGTAATCAAGAGCAGGGAAGAAAAACAAATGCTTATAGACATTGAAGAAACCTTCCAAACGCTCAGAGAATATAATATCAAGCTCAACCCCAAGAAGTGTTCATTTGGGGTGGAAGAAGGCAAGTTCTTGGGGGTAGTAGTCACCCGGGACGGCTTTAAAGCTAACCCGGAAAAGGTAGCCGCCATAACGCGGATTCCCACCCCCAGGACTTTGAAAGAAGCGCAACATTAAACGTGCGTTTAGTGGCTATAAACAGATTCTTGGCAAGACACGCCGAGAGGTCTTTGCCATTTATAAAGACGTTAAAAGATTGCCTTAACAAGAAAAATTTCAAATGGACCAGCGAAGCGGAAGAAGCCCTACAAGACATGAAACGTTTCATCGAGAAACTACCTATGCTAATAGCGCCATATCCTGAAGAAGTACTTAAAATGTATTTGGCAGTGGCCCACAACGCGGTAAGCGTGGTACTTATGGTGGAAAGAGACGGGAAGCAAACGCCTATATATAACATCAGCCGAGTTCTGGCGGGACCGGAAACGCGGTATCCAACACTTGAAAAGTTGGTCCTGGCGCTAGTCCATGCTACTCGGCGACTCAAAAGATACTTTCAGGGGCATCGCGTGCAGGTCTTAACGAATTACCCGCTGCAGCAAATTTTACACAAACCAGAGATCTCTGGAAGATTAGCCAAATGGGCGATTGAACTAGGAGCCCTGGATATCGAGTATCGAAAGCGGACAACAATCAAGGGGCAGGTGATCGCCGATTTCTTGGCCGAAATTCCTGAGGGAGAAATTATACAGGACCCCGCAATTCAGGACATCCCAGAGTCCAGTACAGCCAGACAAACTTGGAAGCTCTATACAGACGGATCGTCCAGCGGGAAAGGTTCTGGGGCAGGTCTCATGCTGATAAGCCCAGACGAAATACGGCTGATGTACGCCCTACGTTTCGATTTCGAACGTTCTAACAACGAAGCAAAGTATGAGGCGCTACTCGCAGGCCTGAGGATGGCCCAATCTATGGGAGCCACAAGAGTTGACGCGTATGTTGACTCCTTCCTGGTTAATAATCAAGTAAACGAAACTTATGAAGCTAAGGATGAGTCAATGGCAAAGTATTTGGCTAAAACAAAGGAGCTTATAGCTTCCTTTGACAATGTCACGCTCAATCACGTCCATAGAGGAAAGAACCAAATAGCAGACGCCTTGAGCAAACTCTTCACCTCAGGCATGGAAAGAGAAGTAAAGTTAGAAACGTTGCAAATGCCCTCTATTGAACCCCGGGAGGTTTCCGCCCTCACAGCTGAAGAACCCTGTTGGTACACCCAAATACTAAAGTTTCTCACAAGGGGTGAATTACCCCCCGCCAAGGCTGACGCCCACAAAATCCAAAACAAGGAACTGCAATACGAAGTCAACAACGGCGTCCTCTACAGGAAATCATACCTGGGACCACTACTGCGATCTGTATCCCCAGCAGAAGCAAAATACCTAATCCAAGAAATACACGTGGGCATATGTGGCATTCACGCTGGACCCCGGGCAGTTGTGGCTAAAATCCATAACGCCGGGTATTACTGGCCTGGGATGCATGAAGACACGTGGGCATCCAAGAAATACCTAATCCAAGAAATACCTAATCCATGAAGACACGTGGGCACAAAGACACGTGGGCACGAAGACACGTGGGCAAAATACCTAATCCAAGAAATACACGTGGGCATATGTGGCATTCATGCTGGACCCCGGGCAGTTGTGGCTAAAATCCATAACGCCGGGTATTACTGGCCTGGGATGCACGAAGACGTGGTAAAAGAACTCAGAAGGTGCCGTAGCTGCCAAAAATTTGCTCCTCAAACACTCCGACCCAAGAACAACTTAATCCCGATCACAGCGGCCTACCCTTTCCAAAAGTGGGCGGTGGACATTGTGGGACCGTTCCTGCTGGCCCCTCGAAAGCTAAAATACCTTATCGTGGCAATTGACAATTTCACCAAATTGGTCGAAGCCAAACCTCCGGCTAAAATAACCGCTGAAAACGCAAAAAAAGTTCCTCTGGGAGCACATTGTGTGTCGGTTTGGACTGCCGCTGTATTTGGTAAGTGACAACGGAACACAGTTCACAGATAGGGTCTTGCAAGATTGGTGTGCAGAACTTCGGATTCAACAAATCTTCACATTTGTAGCACACCCGCAAGGAAACGGCCAGGTGGAGCGAGCAAATCGAAGTTTGTTTGATGGTATAAAAAGAAGGCTAGGTTATGAAGGAAGCTCCTGGGTGGAAAAACTGCCAAATGTCCTCTGGGCACATCGAACAATGCCTAAGACAAGTAACAACAAAACTCCCTTCAGCCTAACCTATGGTGCGGAAGCAATGATACCCGCGGAAGTCGGTTTGCCCTCGCTTAGGCGTCTTACTACTAACGACAGTAATGACAGGCTCCTAAGGGAAGGCCTGGATATGCTTGAAGAAAGGCGTGAGGCAGCCGCCATCAGCGAGGCAAAGTATAAGAAGACTCTAGAAAAATACTATAATCAGCGCGTGGCTCAGCACACTTTCAAGGAGGGCGAGTATGTCATGCGCGATAATGAGGCCAGTAGAGCGGAACCCACAGGCAAGTTGGGACCCAACTGGGAAGGTCCCTACGTCATCCAAGAAGACCTAGGCAAGGGAGCTTACTGCTTATTAAGGCTAGATGGTATCGCGGTTCCACGTAGCTGGAACGCAGCTCAATTGAAAAAATGTTATATGTAATACCTTGCCCCTAACGGCGGGTATGGGTGTTTTCTTTTCTTCTTGCAAACAAGTGTAATTCATCTATAGCGATGTCTCTTTCCTTTTTTAAGTTTTGAATAAATAAAAGTTATTTCTTTTTTATGTTTCCTCATTACTTATGCAATAAAATTTACCATCGCATTTATACTGCACTATACGGTACAAAAAATTACCATCGCATCTAAACTGCACATAACGGTAAAAAAGTATCCTTGACACGAAATATTTTTCATATATATAAGTCAAGGGGTCAAAATATACAGCGCTAAGAGCGGGTATCTTGGTAATAGATACATTAACCGCTACAAAAAGATAGGTATTTTGGTAATAAATACATGCAACTATCTTACACAAAACCAAGTACTTGTCCCTGTTGCTAAATACCAACATACGGGAACCAAAAACGAACATGTTCTAACACCTACTTCTTGGAAAGGGTTGCCATCACCTCTGCAGGGGTATGCAACACTTCGCCATAGTACTCCAACGGATGAGGATCAACGATCAAGTCATCGACATTTTCCTCATCCACCGGAGAAGCCATCATCTCCTGATCCTCAACCGGTTTCTTGCAGGAACGACCACCACGACGTCTTTCATACACTATTCCACAGCGTTGAAGGTGATCGGGTGGAACGGCTCTTATCAAAGTATCAGCTGATAGAGCTTCGGCACTTGCCTCATCATGGGAAGGTTCTTCATATAAGATGCTTTTACAGGACCAGCTAACCCGGGGTAAGACATCATCAGGAGGCACTCCTTCTCCCCTAATCATCTCCTCCATTACCGGAATTCGGAGACGAACCAAGCCATCAGCTGCATCTAATCACCGGAAAATATCAGAAAGTCTCTGTTTATAACTCCTCCGACTCATCTTTTCGAATTACCAAATTTGGAAAAAGAAGCTAAATTTATAGAGGGATAAGCAGTTTTGACAGGGATGACGACAGCACAATTAATGAAAAACAATCATCACATGTCAAATCGCCACATTTCAGAGGAACGACGGCGTTATCAATCATGACATTAGCATTAAATGTCTGACAAACCAATCAGATATTTGCGTAAAAAACCGAGTAAAACAGTGTTTATACAAAATGTCTTGAGGAAATAGCATACATGATAAACAAAATGAAAGTACTTATTCCTCTTCTGACTCCTCCATGGGGTCCAGCATCAGGCGTAAGGATTCTATGCCATCCTCATTCACCTTGTCCATCAAATCTGCATACGTGGGCAACGGTTCATTGTATGCTGCTTCGAGTGCATCCGCCATGTCACCCTGGAACTTGCCCCTCCCCGTATGGAAATCAGGAGTAATCTTCTCCGATTGCTGGCACTCAAAGTAGCCCTTGTAGACACCATCATGGTGACCGGACTGATACTTGGCGGCAGAAAGGCGATCTATCAACGCTGTAAAAGGTCCCGACTGACGAAGATACTCAAACGCCCCAACTAGGCCGTTAGTTATCAGCCAATTCCTATCGCCCCGCAAGGCGGCCAGTTGGCTAGTTAAGCTGTCCACTTCAGCGTTTGATTGCTCCAGGGCACTTTCCACCTCTTTCAGGTGCGTGGCAGAAGATTGCGCAAGCGTGTTCCTTTCAGAGACAAGGGAATCACAATGTTGCCGGAGTTTCCTAGGATGCTCTTCCCGCTCCTCCAACTCCGCTTGTTTAGCCCGGGCTTTAGCATTAGATGCTTCTACCTCAACAGTTAAAGCCTGGTATCACTCCTGCACCTGAGACACAAAGTCAGTGTCAACTCGGAATTTTTCCACCAGAGCAGACATTTCAGATCTCACCTTTTGGGCTTCAGTAATAGCTTTACGCTCCAACTCCTCCTGCACACTCTTAGCATGAGCAAGGACCCGGTCCTTCTCCGCTATGTCGCGAGCCCATATAATCCGCTCCTCAGCAAGGTGGGCGGTCACCCTTTTCAAGTCATCCTCAGCCTTGTTTTTCTCCGACAAAAACCTGCTCTCCCTCAACCCAACGGCTTGGAGCTGACTCTCTAAGCGGTACTTTTCATCCTTCAGCTCTTGGATAGCAGCCCGTGCTTGGTGGAGCTCATTGTTGTCATGCATCCACCTACGCCGGATCTCTGCAAGCCTCCGGGGCTGACTAACGGAGTCCACCATAGTGGAATTCATCAAATTCTCATTGTTCAACCCTTCAACATATGCCTACTCAGCCGGGGGGTAAGCCCGCTCAACCCAGTGCTGAATCACGGGGGGAAAATCAGTCTAGAGGACTCAGCAATTTTCCACTGGGGCTGGTAGCATTTATCTTGCATATGGGGATCCCAGTTGATGGTAGGCAAATAAAGATCGTCACCCAAACGGGCCCCATCATCAGCAATTCCACTACTGGACCCCCCAGCATCGCTAACAGCGGCAAAACCAGCGCTAGTCGCCTCATGAGCGGCAGACACTGTAGGCATCTCCTTCTCAGTGGCAGAAAATACACTCAAGGGAGAATCAAACAAGGAGGACAGCGCGACACTCGAAGGCAGTGGCGTGGATATGGGACTGGTTGTCATAGTCACGGCAGCGGTAGGCATGGACGGTGGCATAACACAACTAACAGCGGCGGTAGAACTTGCCTTAAATATAATCTCTAACAAATCGGTTTCGCCAACAGTGGAAGGCATCACTCCCACAGATGTCAAGGGGGTGGGCGTCACACCCTCAACCTGAACTCCACAGGTAGTACCTGTATCAAACAAAAACATTCAGTAATATGAGTCACATAGCCCACAATAACAACCGCAGACAAAAGTACATACCAAGAGGCAGGGCGTAAGCGGCTTGCATAGCCTCGAACGCAGTCAGGGTAGGTACAGCAAACGTCTTGCGTTTTTTCGACACGTGGGTCTGACTAGTCAACTCAGCAGCAGCAGGGGTAGCACTCCGGGCAGGTGCAGACACACCAGCAGAGGAGGTTGCGGCACCGGCCGCCATATATTTCCTCCCGGTAAATTTTATCTGGGTTGGTTTCTTCTCTGAAACAGCAACACTACTCCCTCCACTGGGGGGAGGCTGGGATATATACACAGCTGGGTCCACTGGCACAACGGACAATAAAAACTGCTCTAGGTGGACTTTCAAAACATCCGGCTCCTGTTCACCAAGCACGCGATCCGCAGCTCTCAACGCAGCATGCCGCTAAGTCAAACAAACTCCATTCCCCTGCAATATGCAGACATGTTATTTCATACATAGTTAACAAAATATATAAAAGGCAAAAAGTATGTGTACCTTCATCATTCCTCCGGAACGAAGGATACAACTTGATGTCACGCCATAACAGGCTCATCCCTGCCATTACCAAGGCCCCTTCTGGGATCACCGTGCACTCGAAGGGGCGCCCACATAACTTGTATACAGGGCGTTTGGGGGACCCTCATCTTTAACTTTCTCTTTCGGCCCCATCTCCTTCCAGTGCATTTCTCCAGGAATAACACCGGAATCAATATCGAAGAATTTTTTCTTCCAATCTTTGTCTTTAGAACTGGTTGGGATGTCTCTTAGGCAACACACTTCGGGGTCTCTTCTGTCGAAAGTAAAGAAAGGGGATTTCCATACAAGAACGAAAAACGCCCTAAAAACGACGAGTTCGGGAAGATGCCCTAAGGCGGTACAGGCAAACTCGAATTGACGAAGTTTGACCAACCCCAACGGGTGCAATTGAGAAATGTGGATAGGATAATGATCCAAAACCAACTTGCAGAAGTTGGTGATTGGCAATCGAAAGTTACAAAACTTGAAAAAATCACTAAACAAAGTGATTTTACCTTTCTTCAATTGAAACGCCGTATCTGTCTTCGACGGCAGTACCGGATTCCATTCCGCCCTAATACCATAATCATGGATGAGATTATTTTACGACACAAGTCCCCACTTGCAATAAAGGGCATCGGCACTGGTTTGGGCAGAAGAAGATGGTTCGTCAGCTTTGGAAGCCATTTTCGATTTCAGGAATTGAAGGATGCAGTTGTAAACAAAGAGAGAAATGAAATTTCAAAATCCTCAACGGGAACTCTACTTATACGGAAAATGGCAACTTTTCGAATTCGAAAAGACAAACGGATGGGAACACGCGTCAGAATAGGGAAGGTACAGCTGTCACTCTAATGATGATCTAACTGTCACATCTCTTCCCATCGCCGCCATTTTCCAAAAAGCATAACGGTACCTCACTTGAGAAACTTACACTCAAAGGGGGAAATTTTGAGTTTTCCTTTTTTTAGTCCGATTTCATGAATTTCATTTCATAACTTCGGACTGGGGGGACATGACGAGGTATGACCCGGATCGGCTAAACCGACCCGGCCATTACCTATTATTTTATTATACATAATTAATTATAAACATTTATTCTAGAATGTTCTATTCTGCATGGATAAATCACGTAACTAAATCCCCATACTTTTGGGAAGATCATGCAAATCCCTAACTTATTGGAGCCCATCCTAAGTTAGTAAAAACCCTAATGGTAAACTATAAATAGAGGTAAACATCTAAGGTATGATTCATCTTGCTCTCATTCATTTTCTCTCTTTCTACCCACTTATACATTCTCCCAAACCGAGACTTATTCTCACGCTGGAGGGTGGTTACAGGAATAACCCCATTCCTGTAACAAGTCCTAACAGTGTTCTGTTTTGCAGCTAGCAGTTCGGATCGCCAAGAGTTGAAGTCCTAGTTGGATACTACCGTGAAGGTTAGTGTTTCTTCACATATAAAACTTTAAACCTTTTTAACAAATATATATATTTGTTTCTTTTGAAAAAACCCAATAAAACATCAAAACAAATCGAATTAACTATTTAAGTTCAATTTTTGAATTTCATCTTTTCAAACCATATACTAGAATCATTAGGAATGGCAATGGGCCGGGCTTGGGCCGGGTATTGGTAATCCTAAGCCCGTACCCGGTTATAATTATTTGTCCCATACCCGGCCCGTTACCCGTCGGGTATTTGTCGGGTAATTACCCGTCGGGTATTGTGACAACCCGAGTTTCTGAGATTCCATCTTCGTATTGTTGCACGTTAATTGTATAGATCGTTTGTTGACACGACTGGTTTGTTCCACAACTGTACACGTTGTAATATGTTAAATCGTATTGTAACCGATATGTGATATATGGTGTGTGTTAAGTGTGCTTTTATAATTACTTGATGTGCAATACACGTGTTGGGTGTTATATGTATTGCTTATTTGATTGTATAATGGAAAACAAGATAGTGGAACCCTACACCCGAAAACACTCCTCCCCACGAAAACATCTTAGTGTTTTCGTCAGAAGGTGGGCCGGCGAAAACAGGTAATGGGCTTCGGCCCCGTAGCTACCTGTTTATATTTCACAGATTATAACATAACAAACTTGTTTATGCGATTGGGCTTGAGCCCATGATCGGCTAAATGAGCCACCGCCCCAAACTATTATCCTTTGTGTACGTATCATTATCATATCTCTATTAGCACAAAACCCTAAACAAACTCTATATCTCTTCTCCCAAGACTCCATATGTGCGGCTGTAGCAGAACCACTTGTGAGATATCATCTTGTCATCAAGGAACTCGGTCAGTATTATCATTTCTTGTTTTATTTTTGATTGACCAATGACCTATAACATTGCATGTGGGATATCTTGAATGTGTAGTCTTTGGATAAGGATCACTTCCTGCTTGTCGGCCATTGTATTCATGTTTACATGTGATTGTCAGTGATCATGTGGTTGTTACTTGTTTCTCTAGAGTGGAGATAATATGCTAGATGTTCTCGTTAGTCAATGTCTAGGGTTTCCACACAAACCGAATTATCATCTGACGTCACATGGGATATTATTGTGTGATTTTTGGTTTAGAATTATGAGCATATGATTTTGAACTGAATCGTATATGAGAGATCCGTTTAAACTGATGCAAGATCGGTTGGGTGATACGTGTTGTTTATGTTCGAAAAATGTCGATGATCTTGTTATGATGATTTAAATAATTAGCAGATTAGGATTCTTTGAGCATATGTTAATTATTGAACGATCAAAACAATTTGCTAATATTGGGTAATGATTGAATGACTATCTAATGGAGGTGATGTAACTGTTAGACGACTACTGAGATTCTGATTGTTATGATTGTTGTTGTAACATGTTTTAGAGATAATATGCAACTGTTGCTAGAATAGATCCCAATGATGACATATTTGTGTAACTGTAAAACGAATCAGTAGGGTTTTCTTGTTGTTCAACTGTTGATGATGATGGATCAATGAAATCACATGGACCCGACGAAAACCATTAGTGTTTTCGCCAAACCCAAAGACCAACGAAAACCCTTGGGTTTTCGCCTGAAGGGTTTTCACCAGATGTGTTTTCGGCCCAAGCTTGGATCTCGGCCCAAGTGATTTCGGCCCTGTTAGTTCCGTTAACTAGTTAACCTCATTAACTCTGTTAGTTATAACTCTGTTAAACATATAACTATGATTAACCTATTAACTGAGTTAAGTTTATTAACTCAGTTAACTGTATTAACTCTGTTAGTTATTACTCATGTTATGCTTGTTAATTCTGAAAGCTTGTTATCTTTGCTTAATACATTAACCTGGTTAAGTCTGTTAAAACCATCAAGCATGTTAATTGATTAAACATGTTAGATATTACCAAGAACTCAGTTATATGGAGTATGACTGTGTGAACATGAACCCACTGTTATGTGCTACTTGATGAGAAATGCATAAACACACTTTATGACATAGATTACCTGTGAAACATTGCGAGTTCGAAACTGATTATACATACGTGCGTACTATAGGTCGTGATTGATTAACTGTGAGCGTGTGTATTCCTTTAGCATACCGAGCAAACCAAGGTGAGTTCACACTCTTACAAAGGCATGGGATTCCCGGGGTTGGGAATGGGTTTGGATGATTACTTATGCTTAAATTGTTATCGGAATTACATACCATAGGCCTCGGGAGAGGAAGGTTATTGGTAGGTACTGCTAGACTAGTGATACATATACTTCTCTTCGCACACACGCCGGGAATGGCTACGATAATAGAACTAATCTTCGCACACATGCCTGGAATGGCTGCGAACCATACTCTAAACTTCGCACACATGCCGGGTGGGCTGCGATACAAATATACCTAGTCTAGAAAACTTGGGAAACACACCACAATCTTCGCACACATGTCTAGGAGACTGCGATTCAAGTACATACGATATATGGGTTACTAAACGAACATATGGTTTACAATACAATTACTATAACTGAACAACCAACTGTGAACTCGCTCAACTAGTTGTTGACTTTCTGTTACATGCCTTGCAGGACCATAGGTACTCATGGAGCTTGCACGGGAGGCGCGGTCGTTGTGGGCACGGATTGTGGATGTTTTGATGAAAACGTTATGACTCTTTAAACTTATTACTTATGTTGGGTTTTACATTTATGCTTCCGCTAAACATTGATACTATACTTTGGTTTTCGAACACCTTTCATATTGTTTGGTTGATTTACATTTATTAATAACATGGTTCAATATGATTGGTGGCTTGATCCTGGTCAGTCACGCCTCCAAGCGGTGGTACTCCGCGTGTGGATTTTGGGGGTGTGACAGGTATACCCGTTAATTTCATATAAATACCCGTTGCGACAAATGTGCAAATTCTAATTTTGATGTTTGTATAATTTACTATTTTAATGACTATAACAAATGAAAATATGATTAATAACTTACATGTCATATTCAGACCAGATATACCAAACTAAATCAAAACGATTACTTAATTAAGTAATTATATTAGGACCACCTAATTGCATAAACATCCATATAATAAAAGGTGATAACTTTCATATCCAATATACATGCTCAAAAATAAGTAATTTATTCACTAAGCACCTGTCAAATACATATCCACGTATGACTATAGAGAAGGTAATAAGTATATGTACTAAGTTCGTATATATGGAAATCTATAATATGATACTTTCGGGTATTATTCGGGTAAATGGGTCGGGTATCGGGCGGGTATCACTAAATCCCATACCCGTACCCGTACCCGATTTTTTTCTTTTTTTAAGCCCGTACCTGGCCCATACCCATTGGGCTTCGGGTATACCCGGCCCGTATGTTTCGAGTTTCGGGTATACCCGTCGGGCTTGGGCTTTTTTGCCATCCCTAAGAATCATATAATCAATAAGAAATTAAGAAACAACAAACTCATTCTATAAAGACTAGAACAACCCAAATTACCTCAAAACAAATAAAAGTTTAATTTTTTTTAACCCATCATAAAATCCTATTATCTCATGACTCTTGAACAAAATCAAATTAACATCAAAAAAAACAAAAAAAAAACAAAACAAAACATGTACCTGTCAGGTGCGGCCTGAATTAACCAGTTTGCAGCCGGAATTTTGTAGTCGATGGCCAGAATTATGCTGTCGCCGGGCGCTGAAGTGAGGCAGAGGGAGGGCGGGAGTCGCTGGCAAGTGGCAGCGATTTGGGTTTTTTTTTTATTATGTGGACTGATTTTGTTTAACAAAACTAGTAGTTGGGTTGGGTTTGAATGGGTATTAAGTTATTGGGCTTTATGGATTGAATTTAAGTTTTATTAAAGAGGTTAGTGGGCTAACTTGTTTACATAATTTTATCGGATTTCAATCAGTGTTCACAATTTTTTTATATAAATTCCTAACATTTTTTTCTAAGGGGTGCGGACGAAAATTTCCAAGGGGTGCGGTGGGGATTTTTCGCGAAAAATACCACTAATTTTTTTTTTCAAGGGGTGCGGCCGCCCACCCACCCCATAAGGAGAGTCCGCCATTGTCTATCTTGGTATAATTTGATTTACTTATAATAATAATAATAATGTATAGATACAATTTGATAGGTGTGGAGTATATAGTCATTAATAGCTACTTTATTTTATGCACCGAAGGTGGCAAACCTTGAGCTTTCCGACCGGGGGCGGAAGTCACTGGATCTAAAAATTTCTATAAAACTGGGGGTCGAAAGCGTATATACCCAAAAAAATTTATACGAAAACTACATACTCACCACTACTGAGCGAAAAGTTCGGGGAGTCGACCGCCAACTCCCGCCCCTTAAAAGCTTCGCCCATGTGCACCAACAATGCGAGGGTCCAAGGGATAGCGTCCTTGATGGAAAATGATAAAGCGATGCATATAAATAATTATCAGGGTGTAAAGAGTGGTTAAACACTTTGGAGTGGCAAACCAAAAAACCGACCAATCAGAGCGCGCCATGTCAATCAGTCAAAAGTGTTTAAACTTTGGTGAAAACTGTTGGCAATGGTTTAGACACTTGGTGAAGTGGTAAACTATTTTAAAAAAAAAGGAAAAAGTTGTGATTGGTTGAGATAGGAATGGACCCCACCCACAATACCCTCTCTCTCTCAATCACCTTCCCCGCATCGGTGATCCTCCCCCGATTCTTGAGTTGTTCGGCAACGGCAAAACCTCGGCGGCGGTGTTTGCCGATCGACAAAAAGGTTTGCCGAGGTTTGCCGCATCCCACTCCGCACACCCTCACTAGTGGGTTATAGTTGATCATCAATGGTGACTATGATAAACGACAACTTTGTCAATCAGTGGCAAGTAAGATCAATAGTAACTGAGAAGTGACAATTTAGCGTCCTCATTGAATTCTGACTAATGTAGCTGTCCAACTGGTGATAGTTATAATTGACAATTGTCAAACGACAACTGAAACATTGTGATGATCCATACCATATACAAGGAAGATATTTGTTCTAACTTCGGTGCAAATTCTTAGAACATAACACATAGGGGTGCAAACGAGCCAAGTGGCTCGCGAGCGACTCGAGATCTGCTCGAGAAAAAGCTCGAAACGAGTCAAGCCTTATCGAGCCCGAGCCGATCTTGAGCCTAAAATAAAGCTCGTTTGTTTATCGAGCCTGAGCTCGAGCCTGGCATGTGAAGCTCGTTAGGCTCGTCGAGCCTTATCGAGCCTTAGTGTAAACGAGCCGAGTCGAGCCGAGCTTATTCAAACTTGTTTACAAGCCGACCTCGAACCTATAAATAAGCTTATTTAGTAAACGAGCCCGAGCTTCACTTATCGAGGTCGCGAGCCTAAAAAGTCTATTATTTATATTATTTTTATTTAATATATTAATTAATAGATAATAAACGAGCCGAGCCCGAGCCAAGCTCAAGCTTGAAAAAATACAAACGAGCCGAGCTCGAGCCTTGAAAACAAAGCTCATTATTAACACACATATTCATTGTTCTATGTGAATTATCCGACTTAACTTTCAATAACCATCATTGTAATATTTTATCCTCACATTAATTTCCATGTGATTTAGTAAGATATAAACTTGTTTGAATTACAAAACTACAATTTATATATTGGACCGGTTTAATCTTTGCGGTCTAGGTCTATAATGGATGGAATAGAAACATACGTTTCCGACACTTTTAATAATTCATCTCGAGTAAATTGTTTTATAAGTTTTTTTATTTAATATTTTGTATTAAAATAAAAATTTTACTTCGAAAAACGAACCAAACGTTCGGCGAACCGTTCGTGAACCGTTCGGCGGGAAGTTCGTTTGTGTTCGTTTGTTTACTAAACAAACGAACACGAACAAGAAATTTCGTTTGTTTAGTTAAATGAACAAACATGAACAGAGGTCGTGTTCGTTCGTTTATGTTCGTGAACGTATTCGGTAACGTGTTCGTTTGTGTTCAATACTTCATTAGTGTTTTTAGTTTTTATATTTATTTAAATACTTCAAAATTCCGAAAAATTAAATATCTAATAAGTGTCGGTGTATTATATATTATATTCATGAACGATTATTTGTGTTCGTTTGTTTCCATTTGTGTTCGTGGACATTAGTTTGTGCTCATTTGTGTTCGTCAACGTTCGTTGCCTAAAATTAACAAACAAACACAAACGAACACGAACAAGTTCATTTCCTTAACAAACGAACACGAATATAAAATCTCGTTCGATAAGTGTTCGTGAACGGTTCACGAACACATATATTTCTTAACAAACGAACACGAACAAGGTCTTGTTCGTGTTTGTTTGGTTCGTTTGCAGCCCTAGTTATACCTTATAAAAAGGAGAAGCGGAGAATGTTTTCATTTTCAAAGTTTTATTCTTTTTTTAACTGTAATTGACTATATATTGATATAGCAAAAAGCACCAAGGAAATGAAGCAAGTTATACAAATGAACAAATGTGAAAATCTTGCCAACTCTTCAAGTCTAATGACCAGCCCCTAGTCCTATGTTTAATCCAAAGGAAGGTATTCTCCTTTATGAGCTCCAGAATCCTGTTAACTGAGACCATCTTACCACTAAACTCATTTTCATTTCTGGTCAGCCAAAGCCTCCAAATGCAGCCAAGAGTCACCATGTTAACTGCTTTCTTCCATCTTTGTGAGCCGATTTGCGCCGCTACATGAGCAGAAACCTCGGCGACCGTCTTTGTATCGCTTAGGACTGGGATCTTCATCCACCTTAGGACATTCCACCACACGCTTCTCACCCAAATACACTCTGCAAAAATATGATTACATGACTCCTCACCCATTCCGCACCTGCTGCAAATGAGATTGGGTATATGCATCCCTTTATTGGCTAAAGAGACGACCTTAGCTGCGGCCCTGTTCAGATCTAACATCCACGCATGATAATTAACTTTTAACGGGGCCCAAGAGTTCCACCTAAAAGATCCGCCATCGTTGAAAACCGACTCCTTTTGAGATATTTCCCAACGTATACTTTTAGTTGAACAGCTTACGCCTTCGTTGTTTGCCCACACCCACTTGTCGTCACTACCCGAAAGCTTCATCTTTTGAAGCATAGACATTAAATTTCCAACCTCCACCCATTCCACTTATGATCGCGGCTTTGTTATTGTAACACCCCGAAAACGGGTTTGGGAATCAAACCACGTTAATACTAAATAAAAATAGTATAAAGGCTTTCGATGAAATAAAGTTTATAAAAGCCCCGAGTTAAAGGGACTTAAAATAAACTTAGTCATAATTTTCTCAAACCCACTAAGTTAACTAGGAATGTTTAACCTAGTAAATAAATGGGAATATTGTTAGAAATAAGTAGGTTGTGGCCTACTTAATAACGAACCAAACACGAGGGTTAAATTGGGATAACTTGTGACAACCCGAGATTTCAAAGTCTTTCCTCTACGCACCACTTGTTTCACAATATTGTTTTCACAGTTCATTTTACGTTGTATCTTGTGCATGATATCTGAATGATTAAAGTATTGTTACGGTTGGGTGTTACATGATATTTGTGTAGTGTTTAGGCATAGCATAACATCACACTTGATTCACGAAAAACCCATGCCGACGAAGAATAGTTCTTCGTCACAATCACTCCTCGACAAAGGAGGGTTCTTCGTCGTCAACACCCTTGACGAAGTATGGTTCTTCGTCAAGAGGTCATTCGCCGAAAGAGTTCTTCGCCGAAAGAGTTCTTCGCCCAAACACCCCACGATGAAGAAGGTTCTTCGTCGAGGGAGTTGTTCGCCAAAAGGGCACTCGGCCCAGGTTATTCGAGGCCCAGAATGTAAACTTCTTATATAACTTCTTTAAAACGTATAACTTCTTGTAAAACGTAACCGCAAATCACACAAAACCCTAAGGCTCTCTCTCTTTCCTGTGCGACGGCAATTCTCTCCTCAAGCTCTCTCTCTCGGTTCAAACACCTAGGTGCACACACACAACTCCTCAGTTAGTACACTTATCGTTGCTTATGATTAATCCCGTGTACGCATACAAACTGTTAAACCATTGATGTGGTTGATAATAAGGATTTTTGATAAATTGTTTATCCTTGATGAATCTGAAAGTCTTGTTTGATAATTGGAACAACGGTTTTATGATTTCATGAAATAGGGTTGTTAGGGTTCATGTGTTAATAAACTGTGAGTTATGATGTTGGCATCAAAACATGAATTCGGTAGGATAATAACTGTTGATGAGTTGGAACATTGTGTGAAATAAGAATTGTTATGATGTGTGATAAGAATTGTTATGATGTGCGATGATTTCTTATGTAGTACGCTGAATTGATTTATGTATGCGTAAATGTTAAATGTGTTCATGATAATCGATGTGAATGATGGTTATTAGTGTGATAGCGAATGAAACTGCCATGATTAGGGTTTGTAGGAAACCCTAACTATCTGTTGAAGTGCAACGGCGAAGGATGTCCCACGAAGAACCCAGGTCAACGAAGAATATAGTCCTTCGTCGACTGGTGTTTGACGAACCACTTGGATTCTTCGTTGTATTCATTCTCGGCGAAGAATAGACCTTCGCCATAAGGGTTCTTCGCCGTGAAGGCAAATGGTCAGAACAGTGAAACAGTTGTGATGAATATGATATTGGGTAGTTGGATTATAAATACTATTTGTTGCATGGTAACAATGCTGATTAAGAATGAGAAATTTGATTGGAATGGTGTGAGTAGAAACTCCTCTGTTATATGTTGTTATGTGTCATTCACATGGGATGTGGACTTGTATGAGAATTTGGGTACGTGCTATATGTTGTACAGTGATCTTTGTGTTGAATGCAATCTGCGATAAATATGTGACTTAGTTGACTATGAAACTGACTTGATTGGTAACCACGATAGGGTTTGGTTGACCGACTGGGAACGGGTAACTTAACATACCGAGCAAAAATAAGGTGAGTTCACTTCTCTTGAGCATGCGTCCCGGTGGGTGGGACAATCAATGGGTATTCCTGAGAGGAATAAGTCTTTTGGGTAAAAACTGGAATGTAAGATAATACACTCATCTCCTATGTAACAACCGTGCTTGTAATCATTGTGAACAGTTCTGTTATCAATAAAACAATGTTATTTGATCCCAATGTTTGTTTGGTTATGTTTTACATTTTTCATGTTTTGACTTTCATTCAATTTCAAACTCTATATCACTTTCTGGAGAGTTATACGCAAACTGGTGCGTAAACATACTCAGTTTAATGCGACAAATACTCCGGAACATCATCATATACTTAACATACCTTAAATAACCTTTACATAACTTAGAAATAAGTTTTGAAGGCTTTGGTATGGCAAAAACAAGTTAATTCGCTTACAGGGACTATACTTGACAAACTGCGAAAGTATGCCAATTTGAACTGTAACGAACATTCCGGAACATGACCATAAGTTAAACACACCTTAAATATCCTTTACATAGCTTAGAAATAGGCTTTGAGGGGTTCGGTGTGCTAAAATAAACTTTTGGGTCATTCAGGGACTAAAAGTGTCAAAAAGTGCATAAGTTTGCATTTTCGCGCATAACTTACGTTCTGAATACATCCGGACATCCAAAAATTTATGTAAGCACTAAAATATTTTATTTTAGTGTTTGGCATAAGAAAAAATCCATTCGTCGCGTCTTTTGGATCGTTTTTCGCGCTTATGCGCATTCCGTCGTAATTAAGCGAACATCGCGTTCGTACGACCAAACGAACCAACATACGGCATATTTTTGAGCATGTTTCATGTCCACAATGTTTAGGCATCATTTTAGGGCCTTAAAGTTGGCTTTACGGGCCTTAGAAGTGTCGGAAATGGCCTTAAACACGTGCAGGGACCAAAACTGTCATTGCTGAAACTTGTTTCTGATGTGTGCAGGCCAGGCGGCCCGCGTAAGATCCTTGTGTCCTCTACGCGGCCCGCGTCAGTGTCCCAGATCAGATCAGATCGATTACTCAGCAGATTCCAGCTGTTTAAACCTCATCCACACCTTTGCACTTGCCCTTTCAGCTTGTAAGAGGCCTTATTTAGTTACCATAACTTTCCAACAAGTGTACGCACGAGATTCAATCGCATTTTCCAAGAAACGATCTTAACGGTTCGGGAAATACTATAAATACCCCACCCCCAATTGCTTCAAACTCACAAGAATCTGATCTTAAAGACTCTAAGTTGGAACCATTGTTTCATACCTGAGTTATTTTGTTCTAGATTAGCATTCGGGGACCCTTCGTAAGTATTCTTTCGTTCTTTTCTTTCTTTTATTGCTTTTCGAGTCCGAAAGTCAAACTTTGTTTGAATTTCTGCGTTGACCAGTTATGGTCAATGCGAAGTTCGTTAGAACTTCGCAACGTGATTGTAAACACGATGGTTATAGTCCCTTGGGACTATGCTTACTGATTATCACGTTGTCTAGGGTCGTTGGGTAAGCGATCTAATAAATCGCTTATACCTTCGAACCCGACCCATTTGGTCGATCATTAGGATCCGACCAAATACATTAGGTGACCATAGTGTATAGGGAATAACCTTCCGAGGTTATACCTTATGGTCACATCGTTTGAGTAGTTGTATGATAGGTAGTTTATATGCCTTAGGTAAATTACCAAAATACCCTTTTCATGCATAATTGGTAATTAAGCATATGTAACCTAAACCTTTGTCATATAACTGATTATGTAACATGTTTAGGCATATAATACTTGTCATAGGACTAGTTAGGCGGTCCGAACGCGTTTCACGCGAACGATGCGTTAAAGTAGCATAAGCTACCTAAACGGGTCGTAATGGGTCGTAAACAATTATGTTAGGTTTCATTTAGTATGTAGGCTTTGTTAAACCATATAACACGAGTCTCCATACTCGTTTGGTTTACGAACCCTCATTCTATCCGATCCTCCGATTTAGGTCCGATTTATTAACATGGTTACCTATATTAGGTGCCGTTTGATTCCGAGATCTCTAGCATTGCTTGGTGGTTATCTTAGGACTACTGAACAATCTCAAGTGAGTACATAGACCCCTCTTTTACTGTTTTCCAAACTGTTTTGGGGTGGAACACATGTGCCTACTTGTTACTTTCATGCTTTCCTGTTTTCATATCATATACCGGCTATGTTTGTTAGTACATTATAGTACATGATTTCATTACATTTCATGCTATGTATGTCCATTGTGTGCATACTTAGTACATTGTTTTACATTACATTTCTTCCATGTATGTTGACTGATAACATGTTAGCACATTGATTTACATGACTTTTCTGCTTTGTATGTTAACTTAGCATACTTAGTACATTGTTTTCATATGACATGCATACAATTGCTATAACATTTGGTTTGCACAAACAGGTCTTTATTACGTTCATTAACATTTGCTACGCCGCTCGGGAGTAAGTAGTGGTAACATAGGACTTGACAAATCCCATTCCTGACATCCCGGGTTTGTTTGGATGTAAGGAATGACTGAATCCGAAAACATTTCTTTTGATAACCTTGACTGAAAGGGTTATCCGATTGTCTCAAGGCTTGAATGTATGCGTTAACTTACCACATAAATGTTTGTATCAATGTAACATGCACTACTTTGCAAAACATAACTTTTTGATATATTCAAAATACTTTGTTTTGTACATTTCTACATTTGGATTATGTGACAATATTTTACTTACAATACATAACATGTGTTACACATTACTTGACTACTTTTGGACTATCAACATTTGACATGGTTTATACAAGGACTTTTGACAATTGGTTTAAACATAGACATTATACATTGTTGGTCGGTTTAAATGACTTAAGTAACGAGATGTGAGTAATATGATACAATCATGGTGGATACGCCGCTGGTACTTCCTATATATAAGTGTTTGTATTATATTACATATCATAGCGTTATTTAAATCATTCATTTTGGACTTATACATTTTATACAAGTAACATGTTTTCACAAGACTTTGGTTTACAATACGGTTTATTTTATACAACTCATTTTACACGGTTATTCATTTAACCATACATTATTCACTTATTTATACATATCATTTGAACTTATTGTTTTTCAAGCGATTTACAAAACAAATCAAATTACAAGGTTCATGACTAAACATTTTCTTAAACTTAAGTCATGAATCCTATTTTCACAAAACCTATGTATCTCACAGGAATTTTTATGCTGACGTACCTACTTTCACATGTGTTTTCAGGTGCTTTTGCATAGGATGACGATCATGACACTAGGGCGGACCTGTGCCTTAGAGATTTAAAATGAAGATAGACTATGTTTAATTATGTTAAAAACTCTTTGATTCTTGTTTAAAACAATGAAACTCTTGTGTTGATAAATAAATACAACTTTGTATGCCATGGTTATGAAACAATTAATTCTGTTACAACACTCCCCGACGTTTTCCGCCACGTTTTGTATGTTATACGTGGTCGGGGTGTGACAGAAGAGTTGGTATCAGAGCCAATGGTTATAGGGAATTAGGTTATTAGTAATTCTTTGACCTAGACTATAACTTTTCTAGGACCCTAACACAAGTTATCTTGTGTTTAGATCTTAAAACATGTACATCACCTATCCTTAGGTGATTATCAAAACAAAAACCAAAATTTTTCCGAAACGATCTTTGAAAAACAATCATCTGTATTTGGATGATTGATTACTAGGTTTTGAACCCTCTATTGTAAGGTTTTGAACCCTCTGTTATATGGTTTTGAACCCCTTTGAGTTTTCAAAATCTTGTCAAGGTTTTGGGTTTTAAATAATGGAACACGTGCAAACTGGAAGGGTGAATGCCTGTATTCTGGGTTTTCTGTCTAGGCAAGCACTTTGTATATATCTCATCAGACGCGAGACCAGTTGTGCTTACCTGGGAATTCTTGGGATGAGTGTTCACTTATAGGCGAGCATGTCTTCGCGATACATTATTTTTGACCCATTTACTTTGATTAGTCACTGTGTGTCGTTTGTTTGCTTGGTAATGCGGACAAATGACCACCATCTTTGCTTTTGTTGATTTTGTTTCATCTCATTCTCTTCATCCAAACATCTCACTCGTTTCTTTTCATGTTTTCCTCTTTTAGAATGCCTCCTCGACGCGATAACCAGATAGCAACTGCCGAACTGGCAGAAATTATTGCGCAGCAGATGGCTGCTCAATTCCCAAATCTCTTTGCTCAATGGCACCAAGCCAACAACAACAACAATGCTCCATGCAAATACAAGGATTTTAACTCGGCTAAACCACTCAAGTTTAGTGGTTCTGAAGGAGCGACTGGGCTTCTTCAGTGGTTCGAGAGCATTGAGAATACTTTCCGCCATGTGCAGTGTCCTGACAATCGCAAGGTCGAGTTCTCTTCGAGTGTGTTTCAGAAGAGGGCTCTCACATGGTGGAACGGGGTTATGAGAGACCGAGGTGCAGAAGTTGCTCTCGCACAGACATGGGCTGAACTTAGAGCCCTTATGATGAGGGAATTTTGTCCTCGTCATGAGCAGCGAGCTTTGGAGAAGGAATTTGATAATTTGAAGCAAGATAATGGTGAGCACAGGGCGTATACTGATAGGTTTGAGGAGTTGAGTCTGCTTTGCCCGACTATGGTTACCCCACTCGACAAGGCTATCGAAAGGTACATCGACGGCCTACCTGACTCTGTGCAAGACATCCTTACTGGTAGTAACCCTGCCACACTCTGTCAGGCGATCGAGTTATCAGCGACATTGACTGAGTCGCAGGTTCGTAAGGGAAAGCTGCATAAAAAGGGTGACAAGGGTAAGAAGCAGGCATCTGACAAGGAGGATGGTAAGAAAGGTGAAAACAAGAAGGGAAAGAATTCGGGTTCCGCAAGAGGGTCTAGGAAGCGAAAGGCTTCCCAAAACTATGCCGTTACTGCACAGGCTCAAGCTGCACTAAATCAGCCTGCGCAACCACCTGCCAAGAAGCCTTATTTTGGCAATGCACCTTTGTGCAACAGGTGTAACGGCCATCACCAACCACATCTCCAGTGTCGTCAGTGCACCAACTGCGGAAGATCTGGTCATCTTGCCGCTACTTGCCGCATTCCTGTTAACCAGAACCAGGCAGTTCAGAACCAGGCTCAACAAGTTGCTCAGCCTCTTGCTCAGCAACAAGGTCAAGCTGCACGACCTCATTTTCCTCCCGGTTCGTGCTACAATTGTGGGGATCTGACCCACTACAGAAACCGGTGCCCAAGACTAGCCAACCAGAATCAGGCTCCGGCTCGAGGCCGAGCCTTTAACATGAATGCCCAAGAGGCACAGGCGAACGATAATGTGGTGAACGGTACGTTCTTTATTAATAATCAGCCTGCATCTGTTCTCTTTGATTCGGGTGCCGATAAGAGTTTTGTGTCATTGTCTTTTGAGCCAATGCTTCGCGTGTCTAGAACAAAACTAGGT
>JARYGA010044768.1:0-43740 GCA_030545235.1 Helianthus tuberosus
GTCTTTTTTTTATATCAGAAAATAAAATGGGTTTATCAGAATCCATCAGAAAATCTGATAAATTCATCAGAATTTACCAGAAAATCTGATGATTTTATGAGAAAGTTTTATTTTCGTGGAGTAAATAAATAAACAATTGAGTACAAATAAAAGAATGAAAAAGCAGTTAACTAAATAAACAAATGAACTAGAATGAATAAATGAATAAATGTAACTGAAATAAATGAATATAAAAGAAAAAATGAATGAAATAAATAAATAAATATATAAGCGGTTCGATTCCGAACACGGGCATAAATATAAATATAAACAGGAATGAAATAACTAAATTGAAATAAATAAAATACTGAAATAACTGTACTGGAATGAAATAAATAAATAAATGAATGATGTACAGAAATGAGATGACTGAATTAAAATAACTGAAATGAAAGAATAAAAGAAATGGTTCGATTCCGATCATATAACTGAATTATATAAATAAATGTAAAATGTTAGTCAAAAAATAAATAAAAAGTTAGTATGTTAGTAAGGTTAGTGGTTAGTAAAATAGAAAAATTAGTTGGGCGTGCCAGACTAAGTTTTCACAAGTTAGTAAAGTTAGTCAGTTAGTTGGTTAGTGTTGATGCAACAAATACAAGACCAACGGTAGTAGCTGGGCTGGTTAGGCAAAAAGGTTGAAGGGTTCAACTTTTGCCTAACGCAGGTCGTGGGGTCCCCCCACGTTTGCAAAACGCGGAAGGAGGTTCACTAGTTAGTTTTTGTTATTCACTGGAGATCCTTCTCTGAATTGTATCCAGATTCGGATGTGGGAGCAAATAGAATGTGTGTGGTATGTGTGAATAGGAGTGACTCGCATGTAAGCAAGTACTCAATGTGAATGACCAGAGATTAGAGAATCAGAGCTGGCCAGGAGATGATTTCTGAAGTAAATGAAGTGTCACTTTATAAGAGAAGACATCTCCCGAAGTAGAATGTATTAGACTAGTAACCTTGCTTGCAGTGGAGGGCTTGCCCTTTCGGGGGTTAAAGCCTTTTGACCCCTGGGTAATAGCGTGTATTGTGCAGACCTGCTTTACTTTTGCGGCTGTGAGTTGGTGAAGCGATCTCCGGATGTGACTGGCCACTGTTTCCATATTGCTTTTCCCATCTCACAACTTTTCAACCATTGAACCGTTTAACCATTTGAGCGTTTACACATTTAGTCATTTTATTTAGTCTTGGGCTACCCCCGTCATCAGCCCCCCAAGTCAGAGGTTTTTGGGTAGTGAGCTCAAAGACTTCTGACTTTTACGCGTATATTTTATGGCCAGAAGGTTTCAAGGGTTCGTTGCTTGAAGGCTTGAAAGGTTGAAGGCAGTTAATATTTTGAATTTGAATTTTAAATAACTGACAATTGATTTGATTCATGTATGGCAGTTGATAGGGTGGCGGTTTTGCAGAAGTTACTATTTGCCATTATTACCCCTATTGTAGGTTTATATTTATTTTATGTTTGCAATTCTTATCCATTTTCTTCATAATTTTTCCAAGTTTCTCGCCATTTCCTTCCTCCTCTAAGGTTAGTTTCGGTTTCTTTTCACCTTGCATTCTTCATTTTCTGTTTTCAAAAATGGGTGCTCGTAAGGACTTAGCAAAATCATTTTCCCGGTTAACACAAGAGGAGGTAGATATATTTTGTATGGAATATGGTATTGATAGGAAGTTTAACCCAACTGCTCCTGCTTGTGATGTTTCCGTTGATAAACCGACCCCTGGTTCGATTGCACTTTATTGTCGTCATTTTGAGTTCTCGAATCTTCGTTATCCCTTTTTGTTTTTTGTTTTGAACTTGTTGGAGTATTATCGGGTTTCTTTTGGGCAAGTTCATCCGAAGGGGATGGCTAGGGTTTTGCATTTTGAGGTTTTGTGTCGTGCTCTTGGATATGATCCTTCCCTTTTACTCTTTCGCCGGTTTTTTCGTTTGGCCAAGAATGGCGATTGGTTTACTTTTGAAACATCCAAAGTTGATACCGGCCTTATTTCGTCCATGGTTACTACGCTTGGGTCTTGGAAGTATCGCTTTTTCTGGGTTTCCGATGCTATTCTCCCATTTAAGATGGTGTGGAGGCAACCGGATGCCGTTCTCAATGATCCGGAACCTTCCGAGTCTGAATTGAATGATGTTTTTCTCAAAGCCATCCGGGAGTGCCCTTCGAGGGTCTGTCCCTTTCCTGAACACTTACTAGTTCTTTTAGGGGTTAGTAAAATTTAGGGGGAATGTTGATCGGGATCCGGTTCTTATGAGGAGTGGCATGGGTATGCATTTTCCTTTTTTGCCCTCTTTATGTTTTTCTTAACTTATGACTTATGTGTTGTTGCTTTTTGCAGTCATGTCTGCTTTGGATTTTATTAAGAGCGACGATACTTCTGATGTTGTTTTTGAGGATGCTCCGTCTATTCCTGGTGAGAATGTTGTGGTTAGAACTGTTGATCAAAGGTTTGAGGGCTCAGGTTATGTTAGTGCTGCCACTGTCAAGGGTTTTCCTAAGTCTAATGCTCCCAAGTCTTCGACCCGCCGATCTTCTCGTCGGTTGTTGAAGGCTGGTCCTCAATCCACTTCTACTGAACCAGTGGACTTGAGTGATGATATTGAAGTATCGGAAGAACAGGGTGTTGAAGCAGGTGCTGAGATGGATAAAGAATTGGTTGTTCATGGTAAAAAGGTTTCAGGCAAGAAGGTTATTGCCACTCCTGTTCAGGAAACTTCAAGCAGGGACGTTGGAGGGTTGGATCCGGAAGGGATTTATGTGCCTACTTGGTCGGTGAAGAATGATGACAGCTTCAAAGATGCTGCTGTTTGTGAGGATGCTCTGAGTCATATTGCTCCTCCTTCAGTGCACAAGACTATTGCTGGGATGGATGATGACCTGATGTTGTCCCGTATGATTTTGAGTACTTGCAACCTTGCTACCATGCTTCCTCAAGGCATTGCCTGTTTTCGTCAAAGAATGCAGGAATATGAAGAATTCTCCAAGAAGAAAGATAAAATGAAATCCTCCATGGCTGGGATGAAAAATGAGATAGCTAGTTTTGCTGAGAAGGAAGCGGTGTGGGACATGAAGGTTAGTGACTTGAAGAGGATGCATGAGATTGAGATGGTGATTTGAAAAAGAGTTTTGAGGCTAACTTGTTGAAGTTGAAAGCTGACCGGGAGACTTTGGCTGTGCAACAGAAGGCATTTGCAAAAGAGAAGGATGGGTTGAAGGCTTTGGTTGCTCAGGCTACTGGGGATAACCAATGGCTTATTGAGCAGGGTTTCCACCAAGTGGTTACCTATCTGTTGCACTCCAAAGAGTTTAACTCTGCCCTTGGTGATGTTTATACTAAACTACTCAATTTAGGAAAACACCAAGGTCTTATTGCAGGTTATAAGCTCCATGAATCCGGTCATCCTTTGGAGAAGTCACCTATATTTCGGCCCGAGGCTTCTGATGTTTTTAAAGGCTCCGTTGAGCAAATGGAGAAGCTGACCTATCCTTACATCCATCAAGTTTCTGGTTGTTTTGGTAAGCCTCTTGTTGTGTTGCAGGATTTGAAGCCGGAGGGCTTGAATGAGAAGGTTTGAGCTGAAATCCTGGGATCTCTTTCAAGGAAGAGGTCTTATTCGGGAGATAGTGACGATACCCTTTCAGGTCAGTCGGATGTTCCCAAGGATGCAAGCTAGGAGGCTTCAGTGATAGGTGGTGATGAAGGTGCAAAGGGTAAAAAGCTGAAGAAAACAAAGAGGGCCAAAGGTGAAGGTTCTGGGGTTTCGAAGTCCTCTACTGACGTTTGATTCGTAGCTTTCTTAGTACTGGAAACAATTTATGTTTTGTAATGTTAATTTGAACAATATTAGGTTTTTAGGAACCCTTAAGGTTCCTATTGGTTGTGTTTAAGGCTTGTACAGCCGTTGGAATAGTAGTTAAGTTTGCAAGTTAATAGGACTTGCTCTAACTTATGTTTGAAAGTCTTTTAGAGCTTTCCTTTATATGCTATGATGTTTAACTATTTTGCTTGTTATTGTGTTTTCATGTTCGTGCCCTTTTTTGATTAAGGCAGTTTGTTTGACTTTAACCTTTCAAGCATTTTGGCTGTCTGTTGGTAGGTTGAAGCCTTTGAAGTGTCGAGTTGCTACCTGGGTGGCATGAGACCTTGAAGGCTTCTTAGTCTTGTGACCCTTTTGGTTTGTATCCTTATAACTTTTTTGTCTAAGTCTTATTGTGCTTTTAGGTTTTCTTTGTCTTTTTGCAACATTGTCTTTGTTGAGTTTGTGCTATCCTTATGTTATTTATGCCTTAAAGGGTTCAGTGCTGCAGACACTTAGCCTTGGGATTTTTAACAAGAAGACACAGAACCTATCCTTTTTGTCATTTCTCTATTTTTTAAAACCTCTTTGTGGATTATATTTTTAAGGCTTAGGGAACATTTGGTGTAGGCTGTTCACACCCGTCTATGAGACAATTTTATGCTTTCTTGACAAGTCTCATGGAGTTGTATTGATTTAAGAACTCACCCCTTATATAGGCTCGTTCAACCCTTGAACCTATTGAGCGATGTGGCCTGGGAGCTCATCCCCTTACATGGCCCTTGCCATGGAGTTTTTTGCTAGGTTCTCAACCTGATCTTAGGATAGAAAGACAAGTTTGATAAAACAACTTCATTCATTTAAGCAATAGTTGCTTTTTACAAAAGGTATTCATACATTTTGATACAAACCAAACTTTTCCTGTTAAACATGGAACCTTTTCAAGGTTTTGCCGTTCCAATGCCTTGGAAGCCTTTTGCCTTCTGAGTCAGCCAACTTTTAGGATCCACCCTTGTGTGCTTCAAGGATGGTGTATGGACCCTCCCACTTTGGGCCAAGCTTTCCTTGATTTTCTTTCTTGCTGGCTTCGTTGTTTCTGAGGACCAGGTCCCCTGGCTTGAAACGTTCGTTCTTGACTTTTTTGTTGTAGTAAGCCTCCATCTGTTGCTTGTATTTGGCCTCTTCAATTGCGGCTTGATCTCTTGCTTCCTCTAGGAGTTGTAAATTCAACATGGTCTCTTTTTGGTTTGTTTTGGGATCCATGTTGACAATTCTTTGGGTTACAACTCCTATCTCGGCAGGGATCACAGCTTCGGATCCAAATACCAAGTTGTAAGGTGTTTTCTTATGGCTTGTTTTTACGGTTGTTCTAATTGCCCATAGGACACTAGGCAATTCTTCAAGCCAGTTGCTTTCGTAACTTCCCAATCTTGTCTTGATGCCTTCTACTATGCTTCTATTTGTTCTTTCAACCTGGCCGTTTGATTGCGGATAAGCCACTGAGCTAAAAACCTGATCGATTTTGTATTCCTTGCACCAAATGCTGAAAGGCTTCTCAGCAAATTGTCTTCCGTTATCAGTGACAAGTACTCCCGGCAATCCATAACGGCAAATAATGTTCTCCCAAACAAAGTCAATGACCTGTTTTCCCGTGATTTTGGCAAGTGGTTTGACCTCGGGCCACTTGGTGAAGTAATCTACTGCCACCAACAAGAATTTTACCCCTCCTTTGCTTGGGGGAAATGGACCAACAATGTCCATTCCCCATTTATAGAATGGCCAAGCCGAGGTTATCGGGACTAAGTCATGCTTGGGACTTTTTGGGATTGGTGCATGAATCTGGCAAGCATCACATTTCTTCAATTCTTCGGCTGTATCACGATGCATTGAAGGCCAGAAATACCCAAGGTTCATGAGCTTTGCAACTACCGATCTAGCTCCAAAGTGAGCTCCACATACACCTTCATGAATTTCCTTGATCAAATACTTACTTTGCTCGGGACCGACACATCTTAGCAACGGAGCGAGGTAACCCTTTTTGTAAAGGGTTTCTCCTTGTAGTATGTATTGCATTGCCTTGATTTCAACCCTTTTAGCTTCCACTTGATCATTGGGTAATTCACCATTTTTCAGGAACTTTTTTATGGGAGTCATCCAGTTTGGATCTTCTTCGGTGACCACGTCTTGAACCTCCAATTCGTTAATGGATGTGGCCTTCAACACTTCTACCAGTACCTTCTTGGTGAGGTGGGCAAAAGTGAGAGATGCAAGTTTACTTAGGGCATCGACCTTTTTGTTTTGAGATTTGGGGATCTGTTTGATGTTACATGCTTGGAAGGTACTCATCAGTTCCTTGGATTTTTCTCTGTATTTTTTCATGTTGGGCTCTTTAGCTATGTAGCTATCATTCACTTGGCTTGAAACCAGCAACGAATCCGTGAATACTTCAAGCTTTTCAACCTTCATTTCTTTGGCCAGCCTTAGGCCGGCTATTAGTGCTTCTTATTCAGCCTCGTTATTGGTGGTCTGGAAATGAAAACGGAGAACATATGTGAATTCCAACCCCTCTGGATTGATCAAAATTAACCCAGCCCCTGACCCTTCAACGCTTGAAGCCCCGTCGGTAAAAAGCTTCCAGGCTTCAGGGTTGGAAGGTTCAGTGGTGGTAGTGTTTACTTCAGTGGCTGTTTGGTTTGGGACTTCCACAATGAAATCAGCCAAGACTTGGGCTTTGATAGCCTTTCTTGGGATATATGTGATGTTATGTTCACCCAGTTCTATGGCCCATTTGGCTAATCGCCCCGAGTTTTCAGGTTTTTTAAGCACACTCTTAATAGGTTGGTCGGTGACCACTTGCATGGGGTGTGCTTGGAAGTACCTTCGAAGCCTCCTAGCTGTTTGAACTAGGGCAAGGGCAAGTTTTTCAAGGGGAGGATTTTTCGTTTCAGCTAATTTTAAAGTTTTGCTGAAAAAATAAACGGGTACCTGGGCCTTGTCTCGTTCAATGGTGAGGACTGCACTGATGGCCTCGTCCGTGATTGAGAGGTACACCGATATTAACTCCCCGGTTTTTGGTGCCGCAATGTCTGGTAGGGAAGCTAGATGTTGCTTCATCTGGTTGAAAGCTTCTTCAGCTTCTTCAGTCCATTTGAAATCCTTCTTATCTGAGCAGTTCTTGAGCGTTTTATAGAAGGGCAGAGACCTTTCGGCCAACTTTGAGGTAAAACGCTTCAAGGCTGCAAGCTTCCCGTTCAAGCTTTTAACCTCCTTCTTGGTCTTTGGTGGTTTGGTTTCAAGGACGGCTTTCACTTTGTTAGGGTTGGCTTTGATGCTTTGTTTTCCAACAATGTGACCCAAGAATTTTCCCTCCTCGAATCCAAATGAACATTTTTACGGGTTAAGCTTCATGTTAACCTTTCTGAGGTTCTTGAAAGTTTCTTGGATATCATCGAGCATTTGATATTCCGTCTTGCTTTTAATCACCAAGTCATCGACATATGCCTCCATGTTTTTGCCAATTTGGCTTTCGAAGGCTTTGTCAACGAGCCGTTGATAGGTTGCCCCGGCATTCTTGAGGCCGAAAGGCATTTTTTGATAACAAAAGATCCCTTTGTCCGTGTGAAAGGCTGTCTTTTCCTCATCCTCTTTCTTCATGAGGATCTGGTGATAACCTTTGTATGCGTCAAGAAAGCATTTGAACGAGTAACCTGTGAGGGAGTCAACCTTGAGATCAATTTCCGGTAATGGATAACAATCCTTAGGACAAGCTTTGTTAAGATCCTTAAAGTCTATGCACATCCTCCAAGAGTTGTCTGGCTTCTTGACCATGACCGGGTTTGCAACCCATGACTGGTACTTGACTTCTCGGAGAATACTGGCCGACACAAGTTTTTCAACCTCTTGGCAGGCTGCCAGACTTCTCTCAGGTGCCAAGCTTCTTTTCTTTTGGACCACGGGCTTGACATCCGGTGGTATTCTCAACTCATGTTCGGCAATGTCCCGGGGGATCCCGGTCATATCTTCTGGACACCAAGCGAATACATCGCTGTAGTGTGTTAGCAATTTTACAAGGTATGAAAGAGTCTCTTGAGAAAGGTTTGGGTTGACCCTTATTCTTTGTTCAGGGTACTTAGGGTTTATGACCAACCTTTGCCTGTCCTCTTCACTGTTTGAGCTTTCACCTTCAACCATGTAGGCCTCCTGAGAGGGTTGAAGGGTTGCTATGCCCCTCTTGGTAGGAAACTTGACTGTGCCATGGCCAACAGACACGGCCATGTAAAATGCACACTGTCCTGGTCTTCCAATGATCACGTCATAGCTTGAGGGGATATTGATGACCACAAAGGTGAGTGGTTGAGTTCTTTCTTTTAAACCTTCACCGAAATGAACATTAAGTGTCAGTTGCCCTAAAGGCTTGAGTGGTATGTCGGCGATACCTTTTATAGAGGTTCCAGAGGGTTGAAGCCTTGAACGCTCTTCATTGCTCAAACGGTTGAAGAATTTTTCGAACATGATTTCAATGGCTGCCCCCTTGTCTATGTATGCCCTATATGTTTGCAATGTTCCCACGGTAGCTTCTACCACAAGAGGGTTAGAGAGAGGGTCTTTCTCCGTTGGGGGGAAGCAAACACACTGGAGCTCCCAAGCTTCCAACCGCTGTCTTTTATGAGGAACCCTTCCATCGAAATCTACCATATTGACTTCCTTACCCTTTCCTTCAGCCATTTTGTCCCGGACTCCCTTTACCAAATGAGCGAGTTCTCTGGACTTAACAACTTCCTCTATTCTTTTCTTGAGTTGGAAGCAATCATTGGTGTGGTGACCTTTTTCTTCATGAAACTCGCAATATTGGGTGGAGTTCTCGTTCTTCCTGCTCTTGGGGAGAGGCCTAGGAGGCCGAAAGTTTTGTTTAACTTCTTCTGTTGCAAGGATTTCTTGAGGGGTCTTTATGAGGAGTGTGAAACTTATGCCTTTTTCCTTGCTTGAAGGGTTTCGACCTTCAGACCTTCGAGGGTCTGAACCCTTTGACCGCCTGTCATAGGAGTTGAAGTTCCCCCTCTTTCTAGCTGGACTATTGCTTCTCCAGCCGGACCCTCTTTTTCTTTGTTCTTTAATGTCTACTGCCTCCTCTCCCCGAATGTGGGCTTCAGCCCTTTCGAGAGCCTATTCCAGGGTCTTGGGCAGGGATTTGTTGAAATCTCTTGTGAGATATTTAGAGGTGATGGCGTTCATAAAACCGGCCACTCTCATTTTCTCGTCTGCCCCTACATAAGTCAAACCTTCCTTCTTGTATCGTTCAATGAACGCACGAAGACTTTCATCATCACGTTGTTTTATCTGGAAGATCACTGTTGCGTCTTTGACATATCGCCTTTGCTGGGATAAATTGGCCAGGAAACCCTTGCTAAGGTCGTCGAAGCTTCGAACGCTTTGAGCAGGCAGATCATTGAACCAGATTCGGGTGGATCCAACAAGGGTTTGCATGAACATTAGGCAACATTCAGCGTTTGACCATTTGTCTATCCGGGCTGCACCGGTGAAGATCTGAAGATGGTCCTCAGGATCCTCAGTCCCATCATACGTCCTGATGTGGGATGGCATCTTAATCTTTGATTGGAAATCATAATCGGCTATCTGCCTTGAAAAACATGAAAGGTTACTTGGCTTGTATGGCTTAGCCAAGTCCTCTTCAGCCCTCGCATCCATATTATTGCTATTGCCATTATTTCCCTGAGTGGCTAGCACTTGATTGATGAAGTGTTGCCATGGGAAGTTGGCCATCATCTGGGTCATCATGTTGGGCATGGGGTTGAAGCCTTGAAGGCTTCCTGGGCCAACGGAGCAGTTTATCCCGAGGGGAGCACTCATAACAGCACTTCGTGCTAAAGGGAGCACGGACAGAGCTTGCTCCCATGTGGTTGTTATAGATGCTGGATAGCTTGTGACTGGGGACTGTAGGAGCACCACTAGTAATTGGTTGGGAAGATAAGATAGGATGCACCGTAGGATTTGTCATCGTGAACAGATAAGGATGAGGGTTTGAAGGATTACTGGGACCAGCCTCACTTCTTGTTATAAAAGGAGGGGGAGGTGGTCCGGGAGACAACGTCGGTTCAGGTTCATCATAGTCCAAACGAATCCTCACTCCTTTTTCTCTTTCCCTACTCACGTGTTGGTTGAGAAGGGACCTTAACTCAAGGAAGTTGTTGGCAACCCCTTCGGGGGTGAGTTCAACATGTGCTGGGGCGTCAGAGACACCGATATTGGGAGATGGAACCCCGGATCTTGACGGGGTTGGTGTGTTGAAGTTGAGGAACTCGGGTGTGCTCCCCGGAGTTGAGAAAGAAGTTGGTATGGCCAAGTGAGCTTGGCTACTACCCGGAGTAGAAGTGTTTGGGATCTGATTTACTTCTTCCGGGGATCCACTTTCAGACATGGTGGTTTTAAGTGAGGAGAGCTACACTGCTAGGTCTTTTAGAGAAGAAATAGCGGCGTAGCCCCACGGTGGGCGCCAACTTGTTGATGCAACAAATACAAGACCAACAGTAGTAGCTAGGCTGGTTAGGTAAAAAGGTTGAAGGGTTCAACTTTTGCCTAACGCAGGTCGTGGGGTCCCCCCACGTTTGCAAAACGCGGAAGGAGGTTCACTAGTTAGTTTTTGTTATTCGCTGGAGATCCTCCTCTGAATTGTATCCAGATTCGGATGTGGGAGCAAATAGAATGTGTGTGGTATGTGTGAATAGGAGTGACTCGCATGTAAGCAAGTACTCAATGTGAATGACCAGAGATTAGAGAATCAGAGCTGGCCAGGAGATGATTTCTGAAGTAAATGAAGTGTCACTTTATAAGAGAAGACATCTCCCGAAGTAGAATGTATTAGACTAGTAACCTTGCTTGCAGTGGAGGGCTTGCCCTTTCGGGGGTTAAAGCCTTTTAACCCCTGGGTAATAGCATGTATTGTGCCGACCTGCTTTGCTTTTGCGGCTGTGAGTTGGTGAAGCGATCTCCGGATGTGACTGGCCACTGTTTCCATATTGCTTTTCCCATCTCACAGCTTTTCAACCATTGAACCGTTTAACCATTTGAGCGTTTACACATTTAGTCATTTTATTTAGTCTTGGGCTACCCCCGTCATCAGCCCCCCAAGTCAGACGTTTTTGGGTAGTGAGCTCAAAGACTTCTGACTTTTATGCGTATATTTTATGGCCTGAAGGTTTCAAGGGCTCGTTACTTGAAGGCTTGAAAGGTTGAAGGCAGTTAATATTTTGAATTTCAATTTTAAATAACTGACAATTGATTTGATTGATGTATGGCAGTTGATAGGGTGGCGGTTTTGCAGAAGTTACTATTTGCCATTATTACCCCTATTGTAGGTTTATATTTATTTTATGTTTGCAATTCTTATCTATTTTCCTCATAATTTTTCCAAGTTTCTCGCCATTTCCTTCCTCCTCTAAGGTTAGTTTCGGTTTCTTTACACCTTGCATTCTTCATTTTCTGTTTTAAAAAATGGGTGCTCGTAAGGACTTAGCAAAATCATTTTCCCGGTTAACACAAGAGGAGGTAGATTTATTTTGTATGGAATATGGTATTGATAGGAAGTTTAACCCAACTGCTCCTGCTTGTGATGTTTCCGTTGATAAACCGACCCCTGGTTCGATTGCACTTTATTGTCGTCATTTTGAGTTCTCGAATCTTCGTTATCCCTTTTCGTTTTTTGTTTTGAACTTGTTGGAGTATTATCGGGTTTCTTTTGGGCAAGTTCATCCGAAGGGGATGGCTAGGGTTTTGCATTTTGAGATTTTGTGTCGTGCTCTTGGATATGATCCTTCCCTTTTACTCTTTCGCCGGTTTTTTCGTTTGGCCAAGAATGGCGATTGGTTTACTTTTGAAACATCCAAAGTTGATACCTGCCTTATTTCGTCCATGGTTACTACGCTTGGGGCTTGTAAGGATCGCTTTTTCTGGGTTTCCGATGCTATTCTCCCATTTAAGATGGTGTGGAGGCAACCGGATGCCGTTCTCAATGATCCAGAACCTTCCGAGTCTGAATTGAATGATGTTTTTCTCAAAGCCATCCGGGAGTGCCCTTCGAGGGTTCGTCCCTTTCCTGAACACTTACTAGTTCTTTTAGGGGTTAGTAAAATTTAGGGGAATGTTGATCGGGATCCGGTTCTTATGAGGAGTGGCATGGGTATGCATTTTCCTTTTTTGCCCTCTTTATGTTTTTCTTATCTTATGACTTATGTGTTGTTACTTTTTGCAGTCATGTCTGCTTTGGATTTTATTAAGAGCGACGATACTTCTGATGTTGTTTTTGAGGATGCTCCGTCTGTTCCTGGTGAGAATGTTGTGGTTAGAACTGTTGATCAAAGGTTTGAGGGCTCAGGTTATGTTAGTGCTGCCACTGTCAAGGGTTTTTCTAAGTCTAATGCTCCCAAGTCTTCGACCCGCCGATCTTCTCGTCGGTTGTTGAAGGTTGGTCCTCAATCCACTTCTATTGAACCAGTGGACTTGAGTGATGATATTGAAGTTTCGGAAGAACAGGGTGTTGAAGCAGGTGCTGAGAAGGATAAAGAATTGGTTGTTCATGGTAAAAAGGTTTCAGGCAAGAAGGTTATTGCCACTCCTGTTCAGGAATCTTCAAGCAGGGACGTTGAAGGGTTGGATCCGGAAGGGATTTATGTGCCTACTTGGTCGGTGAAGAATGATGACAGCTTCAAAGATGCTGCTATTTGTGAGGATGCTCTGAGTCATATTTCTCCTCCTTCAGTGCACAAGACCATTGCTGGGATGGATGATGACCTGATGTTGTCCCGTATGATTTTGAGTACTTGCAACTTTGCTGCCATGCTTCCTCAAGGCATTGCCCGTTTTCGTCAAAGAATGCAGGAATGTGAAGAATTCTCCAAGAAGAAGGATAAAATGAAATCCTCCATGGCTGGGATGAAAAAGGAGATAGCTAGTTATGCTGAGAAGGAAGCGGCGTGGGACAAGAAGGTTAGGGACTTGAAGAGGATGCATGAGATTGAGATGGGTGATTTGAAAAAGAGTTTTGAGGCTAACTTGTTGAAGTTGAAAGCTGACCGGGAGACTTTGGCTGTGCAACAGAAGGCATTTGCTAAAGAGAAGGATGGGTTGAAGGCTTTGGTTGCTCAGGCTACTGGGGATAACCAATGGTTCATTGAGCAGGGTTTCCACCAAGTGGTTACCTATCTGTTGCACTCCAAAGAGTTTAACTCTGCCCTTGGTGATGTTTATACTAAACTACTCAATTTAGGAAAACACCAAGGTCTTATTGTAGGTTATAAGCTCCATGAATCTGGTAATCCTTTGGAGAAGTCACCTCTATTTTGGCCCGAGGCTTCTGATGTTTTTAAAGGCTCCATTGAGCAAATGGAGAAGCTGACCTATCCTTACATCCATCAAGTTTCTGGTTGTTTTGGTAAGCCTCTTGTTGTGTTGCAGGATTTGAAGCCGGAGGGCTTGAATGAGAAGGTTTGTGCTGAAATCCTGGGATCTCTTTCAAGGAAGAGGTCTTATTCGGGAGATAGTGACGATACCCTTTCAGGTCAGCCGGATGTTCCCAAGGATGCAAGCTTGGAGGCTTCAGTGATAGGTGGTGATGAAGGTGTAAAGGGTAAAAAGCTGAAGAAAACAAAGAGGGCCAAAGGTGAAGGTTCTGGGGTTTCGAAGTCCTCTGCTGACGTTTGATTCGTAGCTTTCTTAGTACTGGAAACAATTTATGTTTTGTAATGTTAATTTGAACAATATTAGGTTTTTAGGAACCCTTAAGGTTCCTATTGGTTGTGTTTAAGGCTTGTACGGCCGTTGGAATAGTAGTTAAGTTTGCAAGTTAATAGGACTTGCTCTAACTTATGTTTGAAAGTCTTTTAGGGCTTTCCTTTATATGCTATGATGTTTAACTATTTTCCTTGTTATTGTGTTTTCATGTTCGTGCCCTTTTTTGATTAAGGCAATTTGTTTGACTTTAGCCTTTCAAGCATTTTGGCTGTCTGTTGGTAGGTTGAAGCCTTTGAGGTGTCGAGTTGCTACCTGGGTGGCTTGAGACATTGAAGGCTTCTTAGTCTTGTGACCCTTTTGGTTTGTATCCTTATAACTTTTTTGTCTAAGTCTTATTGTGCTTTTAGGTTTTCTTTGTCTTTTTGCAACATTGTCTTTGTTGAGTTTGTGCTATCCTTATGTTATTTATGCCTTAAAGGGTTCAGTGCTGCAGACACTTAGCCTTGGGATTTTTAACAAGAAGACATAGCACCTATCCTTTTTTTCATTTCTCTATTTTTTAAAACCTCTTTGTGGATTATATTTCTAAGGCTTAGGGAACATTTGGTGTACGCTGTTCACACCCGTCTATGAGACAATTTTATGTTTTCTTGACAAGTCTCATGGAGTTGTATTGATTTAGGAACTCACCCCTTATATAGGCTCGTTCAACCCTTGAACCTATTGAGCGATGTGGCCTGGGAGCTCATCCCCTTACATGGCCCTTGCCATGGAGTTTTTTTGCTAGGTTCTCAACCTGATCTTAGGATAGAAAGACAAGTTTGATAAAACAACTTCATTCATTTAAGCAATAGTTGCTTTTTACAAAAGGTATTCATACATTTTGATACAAACCAAACTTTTCCTGTTAAACATGGAACCTTTTCAAGGTTTTGCCGTTCCAATGCCTTGGAAGCCTTTTGCCTTCTGAGTCAGCCAACTTGTAGGATCCACCCTTGTGTGCTTCAAGGATGGTGTATGGACCCTCCCACTTTGGGCCAAGCTTTCCTTGATTTTCTTTCTTGCTGGCTTCGTTGTTTCTGAGGACCAGGTCCCCTGGCTTGAAACGTTCGTTCTTGACTTTTTTGTTGTAGTAAGCCTCCATCTGTTGCTTGTATTTGGCCTCTTCAATTGCGGCTTGATCTCTTGCTTCCTCTAGGAGTTGTAAATTCAACATGGTCTCTTTTTGGTTTGTTTTGGGATCCATGTTGACAATTCTTTGGGTTACAACTCCTATCTCGGCAGGGATCACAACTTCGGATCCAAATACCAAGCTGTAAGGTGTTTTCTTATGGCTTGTTTTTTCGGTTGTTCTAATTGCCCATAGGACACTAGGCAATTCTTCAAGCCAGTTGCTTTCGTATCTTCCCAATCTTGTCTTGATGCCTTCTACTATGCTTCTATTTGTTCTTTCAACCTGGCCGTTTGATTGCGGATAAGCCACTGAGCTAAAAACCTGATCGATTTTGTATTCCTTGCACCAAATGCTGAAAGGCTTCTCAGCAAATTGTCTTCCGTTATCAGTGACAAGTACTCCCGGCAATCCATAACGGCAAATAATGTTCTCCCAAACAAAGTCAATGACCTGTTTTCCCGTGATTTTGGCAAGTGGTTTGACCTCGGGCCACTTGGTGAAGTAATCTACTGCCACCAACAAGAATTTTACCCCTCCTTTACTTGGGGGAAATGGACCAACAATGTCCATTCCCCATTTATAGAATGGCCAAGCCGAGGTTATCGGGACTAAGTCATGCTTGGGACTTTTTGGGATTGGTGCATGAATCTGGCAAGCATCACATTTCTTCAATTCTTCGGCTGTATCACGATGCATTGAAGGCCAGAAATACCCAAGGTTCATGAGCTTTGCAACTACCGATCTAGCTCCAAAGTGAGCTCCACATACACCTTCATGAATTTCCTTGATCAAATACTTACTTTGCTCGGGACCGACACATCTTAGCAACGGAGCGAGGTAACCCTTTTTGTAAAGGGTTTCTCCTTGTAGTATGTATTGCCTTGCCTTGATTTCAACCCTTTTAGCTTCCACTTGATCATTGGGTAATTCACCATTTTTCAGGAACTTTTTTATGGGAGTCATCCAGTTTGGATCTTCTTCGGTGACCACGTCTTGAACCTCCAATTCGTTAATGGATGGGGCCTTCAACACTTCTACCAGTACCTTCTTGGTGAGGTGGGCAAAAGTGAGAGATGCAAGTTTACTTAGGGCATTGGCCTTTTTGTTTTGAGATCTGGGGCTCTGTTTGATGTTACACACTTGGAAGGTACTCATCAGTTCCTTGGATTTTTCTCTGTATTTTTTCATGTTGGGCTCTTTAGCTATGTAGCTATCATTCACTTGGCTTGAAACCAGCAACGAATCCGTGAATACTTCAAGCTTTTCAACCTTCATTTCTTTGGCCAGCCTTAGGCCGGCTATTAGTGCTTCGTATTCAGCCTCGTTATTGGTGGTCTGGAAATCAAAACGGAGAGCATATGTGAATTCCAACCCCTCTGGATTGATTAAAATTAACCCAGCCCCTGACCCTTCAACGCTTGAAGCCCCGTCGGTAAAAAGCTTCCAGGCTTCAGGGTTGGAAGGTTCAGTGGTGGTAGTGTTTACTTCAGTGGCTGTTTGGTTTGGGACTTCCACAATGAAAACAGCCAAGACTTGGGCTTTGATAGCCTTTCTTGGGACATAGGTGATGTTATGTTCACCCAGTTCTATGGCCCATTTGGCTAATCGCCCCGAGTTTTCAGGTTTTTCAAGCACACTTTTAATAGGTTGGTCGGTGACCACTTGCATGGGGTGTGCTTGGAAGTACCTTCGAAGCCTCCTAGCTGTTTGAACTAGGGCTAGGGCAAGTTTTTCAAGGGGAGGATTTTTCGTTTCAGCTAATTTTAAAGTTTTGCTGAAAAAATAAACGGGTACCTGGGCCTTGTCTCGTTCAATGGTGAGGACTGCACTGATGGCCTCGTCCGTGATTGTGAGGTACACCGATATTAACTCCCCGGTTTTTGGTGCCGCAATGTCTGGTAGGGAAGCTAGATGCTGCTTCATCTGGTTGAAAGCTTCTTCAGCTTCTTCAGTCCATTTGAAATCCTTCTTATCTGAGCAGTTCTTGAGCGTTTTGTAGAAGGGCAGAGACCTTTCGGCCAACTTTGAGGTAAAACGCTTCAAGGCTGCAAGCTTCCCGTTCAAGCTTTCAACCTCCTTCTTGGTCTTTGGTGGTTTGGTTTCAAGGACGGCTTTCACTTTGTTAGGGTTGGCTTTGATGCTTTGTTTTTCAACAATGTGACCCAAGAATTTTCCCTCCTCGAATCCAAATGAACATTTTTCCGGGTTAAGCTTCATGTTAACCTTTCTGAGGTTCTTGAAAGTTTCTTGGATATCATCGAGCATTTGATATTCCGTCTTGCTTTTAATCACCAAGTCATCGACATATGCCTCCATGTTTTTGCCAATTTGGCTTTCGAAGGCTTTGTCAACGAGCCGTTGATAGGTTGCCCAGGCATTCTTGAGGCCGAAAGGGATTTTTTGATAACAAAAGATCCCTTTGTCCGTGTGAAAGGCTGTCTTTTCCTCATCCTCTTTCTTCATGAGGATCTGGCGATAACCTTTGTATGTGTCAAGAAAGCATTTGAACGAGTAACCTATGAGGGAGTCAACCTTGAGATCAATTTCCGGTAGTGGATAGCAATCCTTAGCACAAGCTTTGTTAAGATCCTTAAAGTCTATGCACATCCTCCAAGAGTTGTCTGGCTTCTTGACCATGACCGGGTTTGCAACCCATGACTGGTACTTGACTTCTCGGAGAATATCGGCCGACACAAGTTTTTCAACCTCTTGGCAGGCTGCCAGACTTCTCTCAGGTGCCAAGCTTCTTTTCTTTTGGACCACGGGCTTGACATCCGGTGGTATTCTCAACTCATGTTCGGCAATGTCCCGGGGGATCCCGGTCATATCTTCTGGACACCAAGCGAATACATCGCTGTAGTGTGTTAGCAATTTTTCAAGGTATGAAAGAGTCTCTTGAGAAAGGTTTGGGTTGACCCTTATTCTTTGTTCAGGGTACTTAGGGTTTATGACCAACCTTTGCCTGTCCTCTTCACTGTTTGAGCTTTCACCTTCAACCATGTAGGCCTCCTGAGAGGGTTGAAGGGTTGCTATGCCCCTCTCGGTAGGAAACTTGACTGTGCCATGGCCAACAGACACGACCATGTAAAATGCACACTATCCTGGTCTTCCAATGATCACGTCATAGCTTGAGGGGATATTGATGACCACCAAGGTGAGTGGTTAAGTTCTTTCTTTTAAACCTTCACCAAAATGAACATTAAGTGTCAGTTGCCCTAAAGGCTTGAGTGGTATGTCGGCGATACCTTTTATAGAGGTTCCAGAGGGTTGAAGCCTTGAACGCTCTTCATTGCTCAAACGGTTGAAGAATTTTTCGAACATGATTTCAGTGGCTGCCCCCTTGTCTATGTATGCCCTATATGTTTGCAATGTTCCCACGGTAGCTTCTACCACAAGAGGGTTAGAGAGAGGGTCTTTCTCCGATGGGGGAAAACAAACACACTGGAGCTCCCAAGCTTCCAACCGCTGTCTTTTATGAGGAACCCTTCCATCGAAATCCACCATATTGACTTCCTTACCCTTTCCTTCAGCCATTTTGTCCCGAACTCCCTTTACCAAATGAGCGAGTTCTCCGGACTTGGTGTGGTGACCTTTTTCTTCATGAAACTCGCAGTATTGGGTGGAGTTCTCGTTCTTCCTGCTCTTGGAGAGAGGCCTAGGAGGCCGAAAGTTTTGTTTAACTTCTTCTGTTGCAAGGATTTCTTGAGGGGTCTTTGTGAGGGGTGTGAAACTTATGCCTTTTTCCCTGCTTGAAGGGTTCCGACCTTCAGACCTTCGAGGGTCTGAACCCTTTGACCGCCTGTCATAGGATTTGAAGTTCCCCCTCTTTCTAGCTGGACTATTGCTTCTCCAGCCAGACCCTCTTTTTCTTTGTTCTTTAATGTCTACTGCCTCCTCTCCCCGAATGTGGGCTTCAGCCCTTTCGAGAGCCTTTTCCAGGGTCTTGGGCAGGGATTTGTTGAAATCTCTTGTGAGATATTTAGAGGTGATGGCGTTCATAAAACCGGCCACTCTCATTTTCTCGTCTGCCCCTACATAAGTCAAACCTTCCTTCTTGTATCGTTCAATGAACGCACGAAGACTTTCATCATCACGTTGTTTTATCTGGAAGATCACTGTTGCGTCTTTGACATACCGCCTTTGCTGGGATAAATTGGCCAGGAAACCCTTGCTAAGGTCGTCGAAGCTTCGAACGCTTTGAGCAGGCAGATCATTGAACCAGATTCGGGCGGGTCCAACAAGGGTTTGCATGAACATTAGGCAACATTCAGCGTTTGACCATTTATCTATCCGGGCTGCACCGGTGAAGATCTGAAGATGGTCCTCAGGATCCTCAGTCCCATCAAACGTCCTGATGTGGGATGGCATCTTAATCTTTGATTGGAAATCATAATCGGCTATCTGCCTTGAAAAACATGAAAGGTTACTTGGCTTGTATGGCTTAGCCAAGTCCTCTTCAGCCCTCGCATCCATATTATTGCTATTGCCGTTATTTCCCTGAGTGGCTAGCACTTGATTGATGAAGTGTTGCCATGGGAAGTTGGCCATCATCTGGGTCATCATGTTGGGCATGGGGTTAAAGCCTTGAAGGCTTCCTGGGCCAACGGAGCAGTTTATCCCGAGGGGAGCACTCATAACAGCACTTCGTGCTAAAGGGAGCACGGACAGAGCTTGCTCCCATGTGGTTGTTATAGATGCTGGATAGCTTGTGACTGTGGACTGTAGGAGCTGATCAAGGGTTAGCTCATGTCCCAAAGGAGCACCACTAGTAATTGGTTGGGAAGAGAAGATAGGATGCACCGTAGGATTTGTCATAGTGGACAGATAAGGGTGAGGGTTTGAAGGATTATTGGGACCAGCGTCACTTCTTGTGATAAAAGGAGGGGGAGGTGGTCCGGGAGACAACGTCGGTTCAGGTTCATCATAGTCCAAACGAATCCTCACTCCTTTTTCTCTTTCCCTACTCACGTGTTGGTTGAGAAGGGACCTCAACTCAAGGAAGTTGTTGGCAACCCCTTCGGGGGTGAGTTCAACACGTGCTGGGGCGTCAGAGACACCGATATTGGGAGATGGAACCCCGGATCTTGACGGGGTTGGTGTGTTGAAGTTGAGGAACTCGGGTGTGCTCCCCGGAGTTGAGAAAGAAGTTGGTATGGCCACGTAAGCTTGGCTACTACCCGGAGTAGAGGTGTTTGGGATCTGATTTACTTCTTCCGGGGATCCACTTTCAGACATGGTGGTTTTAAGTGAGGAGAGCTACACTACTAGGTCTTTTAGAGAAGAAATAGCGGCGTAGCCCCACGGTGGGCGCCAACTTGTCGATGCAACAAATACAAGACCAACGGTAGTAGCTGGGTTGGTTAGGCAAAAAGTTTGAAGGGTTCAACTTTTGCCTAACGCAGGTCGTGGGGTCCCCCCACGTTTGCAAAACGCGGAAGGAGGTTCACTAGTTAGTTTTTGTTATTCGCTGGAGATCCTTCTCTGAATTGTATCCAGATTCAGATGTGGGAGCAAATAGAATGTGTGTGGTATGTGTGAATAGGAGTGACTCGCATGTAAGCAAGTACTCAATGTGAATGACCAGAGATTAGAGAATCAGAGCTGGCCAGGAGATGATTTCTGAAGTACATGAAGTGTCACTTTATAAGAGAAGACATCTCCCGAAGTAGAATGTATTAGACTAGTAACCTTGCTTGCAGTGGAGGGCTTGCCCTTTCGGGGGTTAAAGCCTTTTGACCCCTGGGTAATAGCGTGTATTGTGCAGACCTGCTTTGCTTTTGCGGCTGTGAGTTGGTGAAGCGATCTCCGGATGTGACTGGCCACTGTTTCCATATTGCTTTTCCCATCTCACAACTTTTCAACCATTGAACCGTTTAACCATTTGAGCGTTTACACATTTAGTCATTTTATTTAGTCTTGGGCTACCCCCGTCATCAGTTAGTAAAACAGAAAAGAAAAGTTAGTCAAAAGTTAGTCCTAGGGGGCGTACCAGGCTAGGTATTCACAAGTTAGTAAACAAGAAAATAAATAAATATATAAAAAATGTACAAGTATTTACAAGTATTCACAGTTTGTACACCGGTAAAATAATGACTCGAATTGTTCTGTTAATTTCGCCACGTCCCCGGCAATGGCGCCAAAAACTTGATGTGGGCGCGGCTATACACATTTATTTACAGCATTTACAACCGCGCCCGACGAATTGCGTTTTATATTTATAAAAATGGTTTATACCTTAACATTAAAACACACACAACAAAGGACAAGTGTATCCCCTCATATATGCAGCAAAGTATTGGTAAGAGCCAGATATCGATCCATGGAACACGGGCGTTATAATGTACTAAATCTTTGTCATTAGGTTACCAGCTATAAGGAAAGGTGAATGGTTGTTTAACTAAATTATCTAAATTATATCTAAAAGATAAATATACTATTAATATCACAAAAGCACTTAATCAATTTTCCAATTTCGAGACAGCTAGTTACCGGGTCTGGATTTCTAGCATTATGATTCTTCGGAAAGTTAAGGCGATGGTCACACGTTAACCACCTAAAATCATTCATTAGTGAGCTATTGATATTTATTCATGCGATTCTTTAAAGATAGGTTATTTACCAGGTCTGGATTCCTAACCTCACTTATCAAAGAAAGCAATACCGATGGTCACAATACAGCCACGAGGATAAGCATTTATGTAGATCATATAACAAACAATTTCACCTTTACATGTCTTAAACACAAATCTACCAAGTCAGCAATTTCAGACCAAAACTACTAAACAAGGATCATAAACCGCATCTAAGTACATGTAATCCACACCATATAATTCATTAGAACCCTTACGTGCAAGAAAGTATTCTAAATCACAATAAGATATATCTTGTATCAAACCAATACCCTGGTCTGGTTTCATGGTGTAAACAAAGTCTACAAATAAGTGATTAATCAAGAAATAGTTACCATCCCACTAACCACAGATTCATTATCCAAGATAATCAAACATAATCAGGAACTCAACATCAATGAAACATTCATTATATAATCATGAAGTTTCAACAAGAAAAAGCACTAAGTTTCATACAAATAAGATTACAACATAAAGATTATTTAAGAAACAAGTTCATTACTACTATTACATAAACTACATTAAACATAAACTAACATCAGCTCATAACTTGCAAAATGATCAGAATACATGTTCAAGAACAAGGAATCGAACCATAAACATGCAAGGAATTGATGGGTTGGATCGGTTATGCTTCTACTCGGTCTTTAAGCTTCAAAGTGGTCTGATCAGGACTGCTTCGGAACCCATAAATCGCCCAGAAACATGGAGAAAAACCTAACATTTTGATCAGTAGCGAATGCTGCTATTTATAGGCAATTTTCAGTTTGGCACGACCGTGCGGTCAGGTCTTTTCGGGTGACATCAAGTTCAGCGATCCCGATTCAGCCAAGTGGACAAGTAGACAAGTTGCTTGGGTCAGCAGATCGGCATGGTAGTGCCGCTGGTGGCACGGTAGTGTCGTTCATCAGAAATGTTGGTCAGAAGGCTTGATTTCGCAATGGCACGGTAGTGCCGCTGGTGGCATGGTAGTGCCATTCATCAGAAATGTTGGTCAGAAACCTTGGTCAAGCCTTGGCACGGTCATGCTTCGGGTGGCACGGTAGTGCGGCCCGAGAATCAGTCGGCACTTGCTGTTGCACTGGCAGTGCTTCCGAGATCGAAGCATCGGCTCGGTAGTGCCGCTGGTGGCACGGTAGTGCCACACCTGGCAGTCATCAGATTTTTGCCATTTTCATCAGAAATGCATCAGAATTTGTCCGTTTTCATCAGAATTTTCCTTTATGCTCTCTTTAAGACCTGAAAATATAAAAGTACCGGATTTGGCACCTAACCGTTGTGTTTTCGGTCAAAAATGCTTAAAACGGAAGTGTTTTGGGGTATAAAAACATGTATAATTTAACGTATATCATTTACCGATTTTGTTTGATTATCCATTTCTTTCATACAACTCCAATTTTCATGCGGCCTACCGCACCCTTCACAAGCCATAACCGAGGCCGTTTTTGCCATTTCTAACTTTTTGATTTTTGAAGAAAGGGCCTCGATTTAGGCTTGTAAGGAGGTGCTTTCATCAACCTTATGGGCGCCAAGGGCAATAGAATTTTTTCCTCGGGGGATGTGCCACTGAAAATTGGTTTGTGTTGGTGCATCTAGCGTCTGTTAACTTCGTCTTAATCAAGTCTTATGTCTAGATAGGATAAATGAGCACACAACAGGGTCGAAATTAGGGTTAGATTACATGTTTGTATGTAATTTCGCTTGAAGGTGACATAGACCAGTTCAAGCGAAATCATCACATGTGATTTCGCTTGAATAGGAATGTGACACATTCAAGCGAAACCTTGTAGCCTATATATAGATGTTGTGTGTTATCATTTGAAGCGAACCAGTCATTGTGTGTGAGTCAAGGTGCTACCGGATTTTTGTCAGAAATTATTGTAAAGGCTCAGATAATCAGTAATAGAAAAGAATTGAAAGGAAACAAGTTGTTTGACATTGTTTGCATTGATTCCGCCTTTGTAAATGATGATGAACTACTCAACCTGACTGTTTAGGGTCACCGGAACGATCCAACAAGTGGTATCAGAGCTTAGGACGAGGAGTTCATACCATTGCAGCTTGAAATCATCGGATTTTCTTACTTCTACTCATTCTTTTCTGATTTGGACATATTTTTACGGTTGAAATGGCCTGAAAATCACATATATCAAGCGAAACATAGAGTTAACTAATCCTTGAAAGTTTTGGACTAAAATATGGCTTAAAACTTGATCTAATACTAGATTTCGCTTGAAACTATTCGAACATTGCTGATGTCATCGTGATCTCGCTTGTAACTACAGCTGATTTCGCTTGAAATTAGCCCATTTTGTCTGTTTTCGCTTGAAATACAGATTTCGCTTGAAGGTTTTAAGTGATTTCGCTTGAAGAATACATATATTTGATATTTCGCTTGAAACCTAAGCAATATTAGTGATTTCGCTTCAACCTGTTTTCGCTTGAACTTGATTTGTGATTTCGCTTGAAAAGCTTTCTTGCTTAAAAGCTGATTTCGCTTGAACAGATTCCGCTTGAATCTGTATTTTTCAAAACCAAGAATTTTCTAAGTGTTTGTTGATCATTTTCAGGTATGTGAAAGATGGATGAATTCATGAATCCTTTCAGTGAAAGATGGAGATCGAAGAGTACACTCGGTGGGCCAAGAAGTTTGAAGAATGGTTAAAGGCATTTGCATATACTAGCTGGAAAAGTCTAAAGAATGGATACAGTGATGGAGGAAAAAATGGTGAAAATTTGACATCAACTGAAGAAATAGATGTTTTTGTTGCTGAGCAAAAGTACATCGCGTTGCTATTTCAGTCTGTCCGAGAAGATATAATATCTTTGATCGAGTATAACAATGCTAAAGATTTGTGGAAAAAGTTAGAAGTAAAATGTTTGGGTAGTGTAGAAATAGTGAAAAACAAAAAGAAACTGCTTAGAAAAGAGTTTGATTTATTTGGTTGTTTAAAAAATGAATCAGTTTGTAAGATGATTGAGAGGTTTGGGCACTTGAAGTTGGAACTGGCGAGACATGGAATTACCTATTCTCAAGAAGAGTTAGTCGACAAATTTTTTGACTCATTGCCAGATGAGATGGATTGGCAATACTATGCGTTAATGCTGAAGAATACTATCAAGTCTGAAGAGATGACAGTAGATTTGCTTATCGAGAGACTAGAGAGTCACGAGCTGGAGATAAAGAAAACACACAAAGTCAATCACTCGTTATATCAGCAGAATTTGGAGCTATATTATCCAAAAAGCATGATTCCCATGAATACGTCTTCCAAGACAACTTTTTCTGCTGAAAATTCCAACACATCTAGCTAAGAGAGTGCAAGCAGTGGATTTCACAGTGGCACTTCGTTAACTTCAAACCAATCAGCTGCAAAGAACTTATTTCAATGCAACATCGCGGTGAATTTAAAGAACGCTCAAAACTTCAGCGAGGAGTCTGCAAAGCAACAGATGGTTTTCTTAGCTTATGTGCTAGAGTCGTATGAGAGCCTTGTGGCAGGCAAGATAGGCAACACCAACCTAACAAAGGAAGACTACGATCAAATAGATCCTGAGGAGATGGAATTGATCGACATAAGGTGGTGTATGGCCAGCACAGTGAGAAGGGCACAGCGTTTTATGGAGATTACAGGAAGAAAGTTTTTGACTGGAGCGAGTTGTTACCAGAGGAGGATGCGGTTGGATATGCTTTTATGGCAAAGATTGTTGAACCTGTTCCTTTTAAAGATAACAGAAATGAAGAAGAAAAGTATGTAAACAGAAAGATGATAGCTCAAAATAGAATGATCAGAATATCTGATATATACACTGAAGCAAAAAGAGCAAAGAGATGGGATCCAGACAGAGAATGTTATCTTGACCCCATGGGAAACATTGCTATTGACTATAAGACCCTCGATCTTGAAACCATAATTCAACAAATTGCTGAAGAAGAAGAGGGTTGGCAAAGAAAATGGTGGGGAAGTAAAGAAGAGAAAGAAAAAGAAAAGAGGAAAAGGCGAAGAAGGTTGATGATGGGATCATTGATACATCACAAGAGTTGAATGCTGAAAACTTTGGAAAGATGGCTGACAAAGTGCTGGTTGCTAAGGAACTTGAGGTAGACTCTAAGTCCGTATCTGAGTCTAAAAGCCAGGTCAGTTCAAATGCGTCAACGAGTGCGTTAGGTAAGAAAGTTAATGGTGACATTGACTGCAAAAATTGCATAAAAGAGTGCAAAGTTTGTAGTACAATCACTTATCTAAATGGTAAGAGAGTTAATGATCTGACTGATAGAGTCAGAAGTGTTAAGGATCACATTCTTAACCGTGATAAAATGTTGAAAGATTCGAACGATAGAATAAAAGAACTGAATGAGAAAATCGAAACTGATAAAATTGATGTAGAAAGAGTTAGGAAAGAAAATGAAAAAATAATTCTTGAAAACCTTCAAATTTCTGAATGTTTTGAGAAGCTAAAATGTACGCTGAAAGATTCTGATGAGAGAAATGGTAAAACATACAAAGAAAATTGTCAATTGCAAGGTGTTTTGAGGGTTAAAGAAGAATTAATCAACCAACAACTGGATGAGATTGCTAAGTTGAAACTTCAATTTCAAGAAGTTAAAATTGAAAATGAACGCATCCAGTTGAAGCTGAACAGTTATAGCTCCGCAAGCTTTGTTTTGCAACACATTGTTCCTAAACCCATTGGGAAGAACAAAGCAGGCGAAGATGTGTATACTGATGGAACTGGGGTGGGGTTTCATCAGGTTCCACCACCAGTTCTAAACAATTATTCAAAGAAACAATCAGGGTTGGTTATTGATGAAGATGAAACAAATGAGATAAAACTTCCAGAGTCAATTGATGTTACATTTTCTTCATCATCATCTGATGATAGTGTTCAAACGGAGATTGTTAAAGGCATGGCTGAAAGTGTTTTGGATAGTGATTCAGCTGAGGATGAAGAGTGTTTTCTTAACAATTATATTCTGAAACCAAAATCCAAAAACAACTTAGGTGATGAACCGGGTCTTGTGATGTACGAGATGACTGGATCTGATAAGTTGTATTCGGATTCTGAGTTTCCTCTAGAGAATGTTAATGTGAACAAATTGAAAAACTTTTCAAACTGATTGAAATTGATTTGTCTGAAGTAGAAGGTTTGAATCAGACAAAGAGGCAAATGAATTTTGAAAAAGATAAAGCTTACTACAAGAAACCTGTTGTTCCACCACGTTTTATAACAACAATCAAAACAAATGGTAGGGTGGTTATCAGGGTAGTAAGAGTTATCAGAAAAAGAGTTTTCAAAACAAGAAGTTTGCTGAGAAAAAGGTGTTTGTGAATAGTTCAAGTTCACTTTCTGATGAAGAATCTGAGATTTTTTCGAAATCAAATGAAGATTTTTTTGCAAAGAAGGCTTCACAATCTCAGACTGAAGGTACAAGTCGAGTTGTTAATACTCGTACATGCTTCAGATGCAACAAAGTTGGACATATTGAACGAAAGTGTACCAACTTCAAGCCTAAGTTTGAAATTGTTGAGAGTCAAAAGAAGAAAGTTGATGTGAAGGAAAAAGCTTCAATGGTTGTTGAGAAAATTTTGAAAAATGAGAAAACAAAAGTCAAAATTGAACCTGTTAAAAATGTGGTAACTAAAAATGGCAAGGTTTACAAACGGGTTGCATCGTCTCAACAAACATGGAAGCCAAAAGTGGTTGAAAAGAAATCAAGTGTTACAAAACCAAAGGTTTCAGTGTTAGAAAAACAATCGTCTTCTACCACACCGGTAAAGATGGATGTTCCTTTGGAATATTATGAGAAACTTGATCCAAAAGCGATTATTACTTCTGAGAAGAAAATTGTTTCAAAGAAAGACCAACCATCTGGTCAACCTAAAAAAGATGAATTTTTGTTATATAAAGAGGTTGAGGTTGGGTCTGCAGAGAGCTTAAAGATGAATGATAAAAATTTTCCGCTACTTTACACTACAAAAACTCACATTAAAGTCCAGTTACCTGAGTCGAAAGAGGCTTGGGTAGCATCAAAATCTCACTAAGTGTATCTAATATGTGCAGCAGCTTCCAAAATCCGTTTCACGATGGATTATGGATAGTGGAGCTTCTCGGCACATGACAGGGAAGACAGCATTGTTGTACGATGTTAGAAATTTCAATGGTGGTTATGTAGGATTCGCAGGACATCAAGGTGGTAGAATAGTTGGAGAAGGAACATTATCCAATGGGATTGTTACGTTTGAAAGAGTTAACTACATCGCCGAGCTTGAAAACAATCTTCTGAGCATATCTCATATCTGTGATAAGATGTATACCACGCACTTTACAGACAAAGAATGTTTGATCTTGAAACAAGGATTTGTTATCCCTGAAGAATGGATTATCATGAGGGCACCCAGAGTGAATGATTTGTACGTGTTGGACATTAGTGTAGCAACTACAACCACGGGTCAATCACACTGTTTTGTTTCAAGAGCAACAGAGAAAGAATCGCAATTGTGGCACCGGAAAATGGGTCATATACATCTTAGAAAAATGAATCACTTGGTACACAATGATTTAGTTCTGGGTGTTCATGTCAAAGGTTTTCATCTTGAGGGGGAGTGCATTAGCTGCATCAAAGGAAAGCAGAAGAAGAAATCACATCCTCAAAAGAAAGTTAATTAAGTATCGAGACCTTTAGAGAGACTTCATATGGATCTTTTAGGTGCAGTGAACGTTAAAAGCATAACTGGTGATTACTATTGTCTGGTAGTAACAGATGACTACTCAAGGTTTTCATGGGTTTCATTTCTGAAGATGAAAGATGAGACGTTTGATAGTTTGATGGCATTGTTCAAGAAAATTGAAAATTTATACCAAAGGCGTATCATGAGAATCATAAGTGATAATGGTACTGAGTTCAAGAACATAAAGATGGAAGAATATTGTGATGAAAGGGGTATTTTGCATGAATTTAGTGCTCCTTACACTCCGCAGCAGAATGGAGTAGCAGAAAGAAAGAACTAGACGCTAATTGAAACGGCTAGGACGATGCTTGCTGATTCAAAGCTACCAGTAAATTTTTGGGAAGAAGCAGTATCCGCCGCATGCTATACACTCAATCGGGTTCTTACTGTTTTGAAATTCAATAAGACGTGTTTTGAGCTGATCAATAATCGCAAGCCGAACCTGGAGTATTTAGAACCGTTTGGGTCTCCCTGTACAGTTCTAGAGCCTTTTGGTAAAGTTGGTCCGAAGAGCATTGAAGGAATTTTCGTGGGATATCAAAGTCCATTGAAACGAGTCTTTGTTCCGAGCTTGAAGCGGATTATTGAAGCACACAATGTTGAGTGTCAAGGTCACACAATGCCACCGTAGAATCCTGGAGATTCATGGCGTTTTCATTATGACACTTTGTGGGATTCGTTTGACATGGAAGAACAAAAGGAAGAAGAAGAAGATTTCTTTGATGAGTTGGATATTCTAAGAGAGTATGAAGAATCGCAAGAAAGATTTCCTGCAGGGACTTTCAGTCGACAAAGACAAGCTTCGAACGATGATGAAGCAGGTCCAAGCAATGCTGGAGAACATGATGATATTCAACAAAATGAAGTTGCTCATGATAATCAGACGACACAGAATGATAATCAAGAATCTAAGAACATGCCAGTATTTGATCGTGGTGATTCGGATTCTAAGGGGGGGCAAATTCAGATTTCAAGTCAATCAAACCCAGTCAGTGAAGAAGGTGCAAATCAGAATGTTACTAATCTGGAAGGCAAGGTAGATGTTTCAGGCGAGGTGATGCCAAGAACTCTTTCATACCATCCAGAAGATTTGATCATTAGAGAATTGCAATCAGGCGTTCGCTCTAGACGTTAAATTGACCAAGGCCTTACTTGTTTTTATTCTATAGTAGCACCTTTACAAACTGAGTTTTCACTAAGTTGTTTTATTTCGCAGATCGAACCACGAACATATAAAGAGGAGCTAACTGAAGATTCTTGGGTCAATGCTATGCAAGAAGAGTTGAGTCAGTTTGAGAAGTTAGGTGTGTGGAAGTTAGTAGACTTGCCTGATGGTCAGCGAAAGATAAACACCAAGTGGGTGTTCAAGTGTAAGAGAGACGATAGAGGGGTTGTTGTTCGTAACAAAGCTTGACTCGTTGTCCAGGGTTTCAGTCAGCAGGAGGGTATAGATTTCACTGAAGTATATGCTCTAGTGGCTCGACTAGAAGCAATCAGAATCTTCCTAGCATTTGCATCTTGGAAAAATTTCAAAGTATATCAGTTAGATGTTAAATTGGCGTTTCTCTACGGGAAGGTAAAAGAGGAGGTATATGTCGGACAGCCACCGGGCTTCACCGATCCAATCCACAAAGACAAGGTCTACTTGCTAGACAAAGCGCTGTATGGTTTACACCAGGCCCCGAGAGCTTGGTATGAGACATTGTCTCAACACCTACTAGCCAACAGCTTCATTCGTTGAAAAGTGGATGCCACCCTATTCACCAAAGAGGTCAACGGTCATCTTCTGATAGTTCAAATATATGTGGACGACATCATATTTGGGTCAATAAATGAAAATTTGTGCAAAGATTTTGAACAAGTTATGAAGCAGAAATTCGAAATGTCATCGATGGGTGAGATAAAATTCTTCTTAGGACTTCAGGTTGATCAACTGCCTAAGGGAATTTTCATACATCAAACGAAGTACGTTCATGATATCTTAGAGAAATTTGGGATGTCGGGTTCTACTACAGCATCCACCCCATTAGCAACGAATCATGGGATAAACCCTGATCTCACCAGAGAAAAGGTAGATAAAACGATGTATCATTCCATGATCGGATCGCTGATGTATTTGACAGCTTCAAGACCCGATATTATGTACCCAACCTGCCTCGCAGCAAGATTTCAATCTAATCCGAGAGCGTCGCACATGGTAATAGTCAAAAGGATATTACGCTACCTGAAAGGAACTCCATCATTGGGGTTGTGGTATCCAAAAGATGGCGACTTTATGCTCGAAGGATATTCGGATTTCGGAAGCTGCAAAGTTAACGCTAAATCAACAACAGCGGGGTGCCAGTTCTTTGGATCACGATTGGTTACCTGGCAATGCAAAAAGCAGACCTCTGTGGTTTTATCCACATGTGAAGCGGAGTATGTATCTGCTAGCAGTTGCTGCTCACAGATCTTGTGGATCCAGCAACAAATGCGCGACTACGGGTTGCAATTTCTAAACACCTTTATCTTTGTTGCTAATGAGGCAGCGATAAACATTACTAAAAATCCTGTTCATCACGCTAAAACCAAACACATTGAAATTCGTCATCACTTCATCCGAGATTGTTTCGAGAACAAGTTGATACGAATTGAGAAAATCCACACTGAAGAGCAAAAAGCTGATTTTCATACCAAAGCATTTGACAAAACTCGTTTTCAATATTTGCTAAAATTGAATGGTATGAAGCTTTTATCGGTGTTGGAAGAGATTCTTGACGTTGATGAAGGAGACATTGTAGATGATGTTGAGAAGCAATCTGCAATGGTTTGTCGATTTTTTACTTGTTTTGGTATTTAGGGGGAGAGTATAAGGTAATATTTTCAGAAAATCCAAAAACAATAAAAATGACAAAAATACGAAAACATGAGATATTTTCAAAATCCAAAAACAATAGAAATTTGAAAAAGAGATTGTGTAAAAAGGGAAAATGATAGTAATGATTAAATGCGTTAAACAATCTAGCTGATGATGTGTCGATAGGTTTTTGCACATTTAGTAGGTTTGTTCGAGATATAAACCTAAAATCCTTACTTGCTTATTTCGTGGGGAACACTACTTGGATATATAGGTAACCCCTGAAATCTCATTTGAAAAATCCCTCTTTCTGAGATACTAGGTCTTTATACTCGGTGATATCTGGGGTATTATTCCAGGACTTCTGATAATGCGGAAGCAATGGCCTAGTCCCCGAATAATACTTTCTGCATGCATGAAACATAGCGCCGCCCTCAACATAAATGATGAGACAATAAAATTGCTAATCAATGCTGTTGTAAAAAAAGATCCTCTAAAGGGGACACACCCAAGTCGAACCGTCATCTCTTTGCTGAACGGTAGTTCTGACCTGAGCTCTCACGGTTTCGTACTATTACTTAATTTATTCCCTTACAGATATCATCTATGGTATACTCACCTGTAAGACTGGATATTGGGATCTGGATATGGGAGTATATTCAAGAGGTGGGACACACGTATAAGTTTAAGTCTCTAAAATACTAAATTCGTATCCTGGATAGATTGAAATGTTAGTGAAAATTTAAGTGGATCAGTATATCGACAATCTATGCGAATTGTTTAATTTTGAGTATGAAATTAAAAGCTTAACGGTACTTGTGACTTGTCGAATAGCTGATATGATTCCCTAACACGCTTAACCAAAAATATGTTTGTAAATAGTTTACTTTTATAGCATTTCAGTTCTGTATTTCATTTCTAATTTAGAAGCTTTATTAAAAATCCAAAAAGATTTTACACTTCTGTTTTATTTTTTGACAAACCAAAGTGGAAAGTTGATCTTCAGATTCAATTTGAAGCAGATGCAGGAAGTTTCTGGATTGGATGATCAGTTTGGAGCTAAAACATGATAAGTTTGTGAAAGTTGGAAAGTTAAAGCAAGTTCATTAATTTGAAACTTGTAATTTTCAGAAAAAGTTGTACAAAATGTCAGTGTGAATTATCTCTGATCAACCAAGGTCATTAAGTTGGACTTGGTAGATTAATTGAGTAATCAGGTTCATTAATTTGAAACTAAATACTTAAGTGGATTTCTAATTCTGACAAGATTATTGAATTGAGCATAAAAGGTTAGTTTGAATTGAAATTATTATTGTCATATATCTTATATTTGGGTAGAGATTATACAGGAATCAAATTCTCTATGGCAACAAAATTTTGATGTTTGAACCAGAATTTAAAGCTCTAGTTTATCGAGAGGAGGAGTCTGCGAAAGGGGGAGTCAGAATTCTGGATCAACATTCAAAGGGGAGATTGAAGATTAAAGTTTAAAGATAAAGATTGAAGGAGTTTTTACTATGACAAGACAATTTGGATAGAGAGACAAAGACTAAAGACTTGACACCGAAGACTTCGTCAACATCCAAGGGGGGGTCTGTTGGTGCATCTAGTGTCTGTTAACTTCGTCTTAATCAAGTCTTATGTCTAGATAGGATGAATGAGCACATAACAGGGTCGAAATTAGGGTTAGATTACAGGTTTGTATGTAATTTCGCTTGAAGGTGACATGGACCAGTTCAAGCGAAATCATCACATGCGATTTCGCTTGAACAGGAATGTGACACATTCAAGCGAAACCTTGTAGCCTATATATAGATGTTGTGTGTTATCATTTGAAGTGAACCAGTCATTGTGTGTGAGTCAAGGTGCTGCCGGATTTTTGTCAGAAATTATTGTAAAGGTTCAGATAATCAGTAATAGAAAAGAATTGAAAGGAAACAAGCTGTTTGACATTGTTTGCATTGATTCCGCCTTTGTAAATGATGATGAACTACTCAACTTGACTGTTTAGGGTCACCGGAACGATCCAACAGTTTGAGCAATTTCCTCAATTTGATTATAAATTTCATTTGGGCGACGATTACCTAGAAGTCCCCCGGAGCTAGAGTCAAGTGTTTGTCTTGTGTGTGGCAACAACCCATTATAGAAAGTGGATACTTGTTGCCATACCGCAAGACCATGATGAGAATATTTTCTTAGTAGCTCCTTGAACCTTTCCCAAGTTTCATATAAGGATTCCCCGTCCTCTTGTGAATATGTGTTAATTTCAGTCATTAATCTAGCCGTTTTAGTAGGAGGGAAATACTTATATAAAAACTTTTGGGCTTGTTCATCCCAGGTGTTTACCGATCCAACTGGGAGGGTATTAAGCCAAGCCTTAGCTCGATCTTCTAGTGAAAATGGAAACATTCAAAGGCGGATGGCGTCATTTGATTCTCCATTGATTCGAAAAGTATCACATATTTCTAAGAAGTTAGTAATATGTAAATGGGGATCTTCGTCCGCAAGCCCATGGAAGTTTGCGAAGTTTTGGAGCATTTGTATCAAATGTGGCCGAAGTTCGAAGTTGTTGGCATCGACATTCGGTGCATTGATAGCGGCACCGAGATTACCTACGGTGGGTCATAGGTAATCCATGAGGGTACGCTGATCCGCCATTGGAAGTGATTCCCCTGAAACTTTCTCTTGATTTTTAGCTTTAAGTCTTTTTCTTAGAAAGTGTTCGGGTTGTTCAAGAGGTTCTTTTATGTCTCTACTAGAACTGGAGCTCATACACTATGTAGAAAGTTCAGATGTGGCACCTGGGTTCCAAGTCCTGCAATAAAAATGAAAAGAACGTTGGTCAGAAGTTTCACCACGGCCCCGTGCTCGGATGAACACGGCCCGTGGTCGGAGATACAGTAATTGTTTTCCGGATCCCTGTTACTGTGGAGCTCGACACGGCCCCGTGTTGAACCCACACGGCCCCGTACTCAACTCTCTGTAACTCGGAAAATAAAAACTGCCAGTAACAATGCTGGGCACGGCCCTTGTCCGACCAGCCACGGCCCATGCTGAGCTCTATAGAAACTGAAAAGTTAAGAAAAATCCTTAAAAAAAATAAGAAAAAACGATTAGGCCGTTGATGTGTGCAAAATGCAACATATAAATTACATCAAATGTGGCATAAAACTAACCCTTTTTTAGTACTAATGTTGGAAAAGTGTGTTTTTCTCTTCCTTTTGTATTTTCAGGATTAAATGAGCTCAAATGAATAAAAGAAGCAAAAAAGGGAGCTAAATCTAACACAAATACAAGAAAAGGAATAAACGTGGCATGCCCGACCCCTCTACAGCATCTTCCCAAGCAAAAACAAGATAACAGAAGGTTGAACACACCCCGTGCTCAATGAGCACGGGGGCGTGCCCAAGTGTCTGTAGAAAAGACAAAGTTGTAGAAGGTTCTATCACCCACCACGGGGGCGTACCCAGCGGACATGGGGCCGTGGTCAACTCTAAGATTCGCAGAATCTAGGAAAATCTTGATAGTACAGATACGCTTCTGCACACGGGGTCGTGCCCAGCGGACACGGGGGCATGGTCAACTAATGCAGACAAACTGCATTTAATGAAGAAAGAGAAGATGGGTGGACACAGGGCCGTGCCCAATGGACACGGGGTCGTGTCCGGGCTTCTGTGCAGGCTATAAATAGGGGTGCTTGGCTCTTTTGCAAACCATCCCTTGGCAAACCAGCTCTCTCACACTTCACCCACCCACCCACCACCACCACCACCATCACAACCCACATCCACCACCATCATCCATCATCCATCGTAGAGTGTGTGAGTAGTCTCGGGATCCGAGATTGATCATAAGATTTCTTGACAATCAAAGGCCATCTTTGCCTAAGTCTCTTATATCACTTGGTGAAGACAAGTGTCTAGTGTAATACTTTTTATTTTTAATCTTTTCGCACTTTTTATTTGGTTATGTATTAATGATTTTAATAACTAGTTTCTTATGTTGAATGTGAGTCTTCCTTAAAATAAAAGATTTTCGCACTTTTTACTGTCTATATATAATAAAAGATTTTCACCATTCATATCTCCACGGTCTATATGGAGATATGTTGGCTACCTGGTCGGGGGTTAAGGGAATGGTTTGGTAAGAGTCTTGCATTGTTCAGTGTATAGATCCTGCAAGGAGCTGGGTTTCAATACCCACTGGAACTCCTTGATCCCCTCATATGTAAGCTACTATTAAAACTTTAACCCGGCTATTTAGGACTGTATCCCTGCTGAATCAGACTACTTAGCCGAGGGTAATGTCACCTTCAAAAGAGGGGCCTACCACATTACGCATTAATAACTTAATTAATTATCTTTCAACAATCCAACCCTTTAGGATTGTATCCTTGCTGACTCAAACTACTGGGTTGAGGGTAACGTCACCTTTAAAAGAGGGGCCTACTACAATAACTAAGATAATCTCTTAAAATGTGCAAAAGTGCGAAAGTAATCAAAGGTTACACTAAACACTAGTCGGATCCAAGTGATTCATCTTGTCTATCTGTTTATACTTTTATTTTTATTTTTCAGCATTTTTAGTTTTTATTTTTTAGTTTAAAACATTTTTTTCTAAATTTTTTATTTGATTAGACGTTGAGGATAAACCGGTTTTAAAAGCTCTTGTGTCCTTGGATGACCTCGGTATCTTACCAACACTATACTACGCTCACGATGGTTACACTTACCCTTATGATTGTTTGGTGTTAGTAAAGTATAGTGTTTTATAAATTTAAAACTTGACTAACGTGTAAAAAGGGCTAAAAATATACATAAAAACCTATAACACCACACGCGTATCAGCCGTTTATTCCTAACTTTCTTAAAATCCTTGTGTCCCCGGCAGCGGCGCCAAAAACTTGATGTGTGTGTAGCGTGATATGTTTTTAAGTATATTATTCGCCCTTTTTACCACGTTGGTCAAGTTTTAAATTTATAAAACATGATATTTTTCTAACACTAAACACACATATGGGCAAGTGCACCCATCGTAAGCGTAGTATAGCGTTGGTAAAATACCAAGGTCGTCCAAGGACACAAGAGCTTTTAGTACCGGTTTATCCTCAACATCTAATCAAATCAAAACTTTAGAAAAAAGGGTTAAATATGAAAATGAAAACTAAAAATGCTGAAAATAGAAATAAAAATAAAACAATAGACAAGATGAATCACTTGGATCCGACTCGCCTTTAGTGTAACCTTTGATTATATCCGCAATTTTTCACATTTTAAGAAATTATCTTAGTTATAGTAGTAGGCCCCTCTTTTGAATGTGACGTTACCCTTAACCCAGTAGTTTGAGTCAGCAAGGATACAATCCTAAAGGGTTGGATTAGTGAAAGATAATTAATTCAGTTATTAATGCGTAATGTGGTAGGTCCCTCTTTTGAAGGTAACGTTACCCTCGGCTAAGTAGTTTGAGTCAGCAAGGATACAATCCTAGGTAGCCGAGTTAATGTTTTAATAGTAGTTTACCTATGAGGGGATCAAGAAATTCGAACCCCGCCATCCAATACCAATGGGTATTGAAGGAGGTCCTACAAAGCTTGATCCAGGTCCTTGCAGGATCTATACAATGAATAAGGCAAGACGCTTACCAAACCATTCCCTTAACCCCCGACAAGGTAGCCAACATATATCCATATAGACCGTGGAGATATGAATGGTGTAAATCTTTTATTTTATATAGACAGTAAAATAACGTCAAGACACCACGGACAAATGATAAGGAAGTTTCACCTTCAACATAAGAAATTAGTTATTAAAGTCATTAATACATAACAAAATAAAAAGTGCGAAAAGATTAAAAACAAAAAGTATTACACTAAATGCTTGTCTTCACCAAGTGATATAAGAGACTTAGGCAAACATGGCTTTTGATTGTCAAGACCTCTTACGATCAATCTTGGATCCCGACACTACTACACACACTCTATGATGGATGGTGGATGATGGTGGTGGATGTGGCTTGTGATGGTGGTGGTGGGTGGGTGAAGTGTGAGAGAGGTGGTTTGCCATAGGATGATTTGCAAGTGAGCCAAGCACCCCTATTTATAGCATGCACAGAAGCCCAGACACGTCCCCGTTCCCGCTGGGCACGGCCCCGTGTCCACCCGTCTTCTCTTTCTGCAGGTCCCCTTGATGTACGGATCTTTCACATAATTGTATATCTAATCAAGAGTGCGGAATCCTCTTGATCAGAATATCACAGAATGAGTAGAAACAAAAATCACCAATTCACAATCAAACCGGATCTTTATTGATTATCTATCAAAGTGATTACAATCAATCAAGATCCCTAACACACACTAATTTCGTCCAAGCCCTAGTCTCTAATGAAATTTCACTCTCAAACTGTTTAGGCTGATTAACCTAAACCCTAAAGCCTAACCTTGTTTATATAACGCAAGGTTTGCAACTTGGGCTAAGGTTTCCTACATGGGCAAAGCCCAATTCGTCCCCCTAGACTCAAACTGGGTTTTGTTTAGCCCAAACTCTATTATTCCACTAATACAAAGCTAAACCCGCTAACTATTTATCGTTTAACTAATTACAAGATATCCAAATACCAAATCTAAGCCGTTGTCACAAATATGCACCAACAAACTCCCCCTTGACAATAGCTTCATAAACTAACTTTGTCTTCAGTCATCCTGCATTCTTCATATAGTTGTGCACTGTCTTTGGTCTTTGGATAGCTTCAGCTTTAACAGCTTCTGTCAGCAACAGACTCCCCCTAAGCTGATGCATCCAATCACCAAATCTTCAAAAACTTTAGCGTTTGAGTAAACTCCAGTTCAGCATTTGCACAACAATCTTCAAACTATTCTATCTTGTCTGCAATGTAGAAAGGAGGTTCTACCATGCATCCAAACAAACTCTCATCTTTTCACAGTAACTTCTCAGCAACATACAACTTCAATTTGTATACTATAAAACAAACATCTCGAGAAACCATAAGAATTTTTCAACACAGTTAAATAAATTATTATTATTCAAGAGATAGTTAAACTGTATCACAGATTAAGCATTTCCAATTTATCACCAACACGCAAAACTTTTTGATCACACACCCTATAACCCGCATGATTTAAAATTTTGAACTCACTTTCTAGCACCGTCTCCCCCTGTCAGTAACAATTCCTCCAAGAATAACAGTTTTCCATACATTGAGAATTTTAACAGAAAAAGACACTAATTTTGTATTTTTGTATTTTCTAAAAGCAAATAAATACGAAAAGCAATAAACACTCTATTTTTGTGAGAATCACCGGTAAGAGGATCATATCAGCACAATCAAACTGTTTCACACTATTAGATAATTCTTTATTTAATTTTTCGTGAAAAGCAGTCCAAGATGATTACCAGTATGTTTGTCCACTTAAACAAAATGCATGGACATTTCAAGTACCATTACCGTATGATACGTTAAGGTAATTTTATTACTGATATATTAGTGTGTCCCACTTCAGGATATACCCCCGCGATCAAGGTATGCACAAAGATTCATCGTAGTAGGTGAGTATACTGAATTCATCCGTTTTGTTTTTCAACGTTTAGATAATTGGTGAACAGGTCAATACTTCCGTACAGTAAATAGACCAAAAAATCTAACGAGGGCTATGACAAATATCATTTTTGGTACGATTTATGCATTTTGCACAGTTTGAATGACTCTCTATGAGAGCTTCTTCATTTATGGGATTTAGCATGTTTTGCTCTTTTAAGATATCCTGGTTGTGCCTAGGTCAGCATGTATCTGGATGCAGTAGAAGGACAACCCTGATATCCCCAGATGAAATAACAGTATAAAGACCCAAAACATCAGATGTTGGCAATCTATCAACACAAGATTTAAGGTCATTAAACCATACACCACTGATGTGTTCCCCACTCATATTCAGTTTGTTTAGGTTTATATCACATTGGTAAGTTGATTATTTCATGCTTTTGCCTACTGGTACATCGTATGATGAAGCTGCTATCACACTTAAGCAATTTAATTCAGTTTGAGTGTGACAGTCTAACTTGCTGATGTACTATCATTTCTCCTTTTTCACACAGTGATAACTCATTTTTTATTTTCTATTTTTTATGTTTTTCAATGTTTTTGGATTTTGTGATTTTCTAATTTTGTTTATTTTTTATTTTTAAGAAAACAATAAAATATTTACAAAATTCTTATGAAAAACCAGTTATTCAGGATTCCTCATCCCGTTGAGTTCGACTAAATGTTCAAAGCGAGCCCTGTCAAAAGCTTTAGTATAAAGACCTGCCAGGTTATCTGGTGTGTCGACTCAGCACTTTGAACTTCAATTTAAATCATTTAATATATATATCAACAATCTCACATCCCCCGTCATGTGCCGGAAGCAGCCACTATCAACATAAGTTGATAATCCTCCTAAGCAGCTCCTGCACACACCAACTAAGAAAATAGTTAGATTGGGGGACCCAAGCCTTAATGGTCTTGGGTCGTCCAAATTCACCAACAACTGGAACATCCATCCAATATCCATTACTCCTAACTGGAGTCTTGGATCTCAGACCTGTTGATGGAATTTGATTTTGATTTCCACTAGGTCTTTGGTCCTGAGGGTTCCTATATGTGTTTGGACTATTTGACCTTTGGAAATTTTGATTTTGGTACCTTGAATTTTGATTCCAAGAAGCATTATTGTTGTAATTTCTAAAGCCATTGTTATAAAAAGTTTGACTACCATCATTTTGGTATCGATTTTGATATTGACCTTGACTTTTGAAATTATTAGAATTATAATTGTTCATTCTTGGTGAACTGCTTCTAGGTCTCTCATATCTGCCTGGTGGAGATTTAGGCTGAAATCTTGGTTGATTTCTTTGAAAACGAGGAACTTGTGGAGTTCCTTTTTCAACCTTATGTACACCAACAACAACATTCTCTGGTTGTTTAGGAGCAGGTTTCTTTGGAGAGTTTGAGCCTTTCTCCTCACTATCACCTTTTTTCTCTGGTGATTTCCCTATCTGTTTTTCACTAATTTGTGCTTCACTCCTTTTGTTAGGACAGCAGCTAGCTACATGTCCTTTGGTGTGACATTTGAAGCACGATCTCCTTTTCAAAGACTTCTTAGATGGAGTCTTTGAGGTAGATCCCTTATCAGATGGTGATGATCCCTTGGATGAATCTTGTTTAGTTTGCTTGGATTCAGATATTTCTTTGTTTTTATTTTTAGCAAACTCTACATTCGATTCGTTTTAAATAACAGTGGTTTCGTTTTTCATATCACTGCCTTGAACAAAATTAATCTTTTTAACTAAAGCTTGATTTTTACTCTTAGGCGGTGAATTTTTCCTTTTCAAAGGTTCCCTGTTATTGTTCTTCTTAGCATCATCACTCTCAGATCCATCACTTTGACTTGACGCAAAACTAATTGGTGCAGTTGACATAAAGTCTATTAGCTCATTTTCATCAGGCAGGAAAGAATAGTCATGACTAAGAGGAGGTGGAACTTCATTAAAGCCCTAGAAGCCCACACTGGTCTTGTCATTACTCTTCTTTAACCCACCCATCATGTGTTTCATTACAAAAGACGAATCTCTGAATTGACTCAATTTCTTTTCAAGTTCAACAATTTTGAGTTGTGCATCTGACAACTCTTTGCATTTTCAGAAATCTCTTTTGTTTTCTCCGCCATCATGTCATGAGCTAAGTCTATGACTTGAATTTTTTCATTTAGTTTGTAGGTTAAAGCTTCAATTTCAGCTTCATAACCTTTTATCTTCTTCAAATATAAAGATTCGTTTCTTTTAGCAAAAAAGTTTGATTCTTTTATGTTAGACATCTCGCTTACCAGACTTTGGTTTTGTGTTGTCAACCTCACCCTGTAGTTCACGACATTTTAAGCACACAGAATTAGATTGTACCTCTTCCTCATGAACTTCTGTAGTTTGATCAGCAATAACCTGTTCAGCTTCACTCTCTTTCTCTACTTCAGCATCCACTTTTGCTTCAAGATTTTTCACTTCAGATTTAGCATCACTCACAGTAGTTTCAGCCTCATCAACTGGCACTATCTCTGCCATGAATGTCTGAGTAGCACTCTCATTATCTTCCAGATGAACACTACAATCATTTGAACCTTCTCGTGCTGTAGAGATCATAACTTTATTCCTTTTGACATGTTCATTTCCTTGATACCTCTTTTCTAATGCATCCCACATATCCTTTGAATTAGTGTACTTCTTAAAGGTATGTTTGATGCTATCAGGTAAGGACATCTTTATTGTTGGATCGATCGTGTGACCCTAACGAGTCAATCTGAGTAGTTCATCATCAAGAACAAAGGCGGAATCAATGTAAATGATGTCAACACAGCTTATTCCTTTCTAATCTTTATCTATTACTGATTTCCTGAGCTTTTACAAGTTCAAATGACAAATGGACAGCACCTCGGCTCAAAGAACATGACCTAATTCCGTATGAAATGAGACCACACAACCCCTATATATAGGTGAACTAATTTCGTTTGAAAATGGCAAGGCCCATTTTAAACGAAATTACCTCTGTTAATTTCGTTTGAACTGTACCTTGTCACCTTCAAACGAAATCACCCACTTGAACATGAACAATCCCTAAATTCTACTCTGTTGTGTGCTCATTTATCCTATCTAGACATAAGACTCTATTAAGACGAAGTTAATAGACAGTAGATGCACCAACAGACTCCCCCTTAGATGTTGACGAAGTCTTCGGCATCGAGTCTTTAATCTTTGTCTCTTTCCAAATTGATTTGACATTGTAAAAGCTTCCTTCAATCTTTATCTTCAATCAACAGCTTGCATGAATCACAGAATCTGAATCTTTAATATCTTCAAGCTCCCCCTTGAATGTAGATCCAGGAACTGTATCTGACTTTAAGTCTTCAGACTCCCCCTATCAGTAGGCTGGGATTTTGCTTAGCTGCTTTGTTAATTCAAACCTGTTACCTGCATAATCTCTACCTAAATATAAGATATATGACAATAACAGTTTCAATCCAAACTTACCGTTTAACCTCAATTGATAGAATCTGCCAGAATTAGAAATCCACTTAAGTATTCAGATCCAAATTAATGACCCCGATTACTTAATTTGACTACCAAGTCTAACTTAATGACCTTGGTTGATCTGAGAAAAATCACACTGACATTTGTTCAACTTTTTCAAACAAATTTTCTGAAAATTTACAAGTTTCAAATTAATGAACTTGCTTTAACTTTTCAACTTTCACAAACTTATCATGTTAAGCTCACAACTCATCATGGAGCCTAGAAACTTCCTACATCTACTTCAATTCGAATCTGAATATCAACTTTCCACTTTGGTTTGTCGGAAAATAAAGCAGAAATGTAAAATCTTTTTGGATTTTTAATAAAGTTTCTAAACTAGAAATGAAATACAGAAATAAAATGCAGTAAAAGTAAACTATTTACAAACATATTTTTGGTGAGCATGTTAGAGAATCATATCTGCTAGTCGACAAGTCACAAGTACCATTAAGCTTCAATTACATACTCAGAATTAAACAATTCACTTAGATTGTCGATATACTGATCCACTTAAATTCTCACACACATTTCAATCTGACCAGGATACAGATTTAGTGTTTTCAGACTTAAACTCATTCATGTGTCCCACCTCTTGAATATACTCCCGTATCCAGATCCCAATATTCATTCTTACAGGTGAGTATACCACAGATGATATCTGTAAGGGGTTAATTGCGAAACCGTGGGAGCTCAGGTCAGAACTTCCGTTCAACAGAGAGATGACGGTTCGACTTTAGTGGGTCCCCTTTAGAGGATCTTTTTTACAATAGCATTGATTAGCAATTTTATTGTCTCATCATTTTATGCTGAGGGCGGCGCTATATTTCAAGCAAGCGGTAAAGTATTCTCCGGGGACTAGGCCATTCTTTCTGCATTATCAGAAGTCCCGGGATAATACCCCAGATATCACTGAGTATAAAGACCTAGTATCTCAGAAAGAGGGATCTTTCAAACAAGATTTCAGGGGTTACCTATATATCCAAGTAGTTTTCCCCATGAAATAAGTAAGTAAAGATTTAGGTTTATATCCCGAACAAACCTACTAAATGTGTAAAAACCAATCGACACATCATCAACGAGACTGTTTAAAACTTTTTAAACTTTACAAATCTTTAGCATACCGTAACTGTCAAGCCGATGTACTATCATTTTCCCTTTTTACACAAGCTCTTTTCTGGTTTTCTATTGTTTTTGGATTTTGAAAATATCTCATGTTTTTGTATTTTTCAAATTTTTACTCTTTTTGTATTTTCTGAAAATATTACCCTACTCTCCCCCTAAATACCAAAACAGGTAAAAAATCAACAAACCATTGCAGATTGCTTTTCAACATCATCTACAATGTCTCCTTCATCAACGCCAATAATCTCCTCCAACACCGATAAAAGCTTCATACCATTCAGTTTTAACAAGTATTGAAAACGAGTTTTATCAAATGCTTTGGTATGTAAATCAACTTTTTGATCGTCAGTGTGGATTTTCTCAATTCGTATCAACTTCTTCTCGAAACAATCGCGAAGGAAGTAATGACGAATTTCAATGTGTTTGGTTTTAGCGTGATGAACAGGATTTTTAGTAATGTTTATCGATGCCTCATTATCAACAAAGATAGGGGTGTTTAGAAATTGCAAACCGTAGTTGCGCATCTGTTGCTGGATCCATAAGATCTGAGAACAGCAACTGCTA